>PNEQ01024040.1:0-25586 GCA_003012365.1 Medauroidea extradentata | reverse complement strand
GGGTCTACACTGATCCTTCACACTTGTTAAATATGGTGTTCTAAGGACTGCCTGTTCAGAAGTCGACTTTAAGTGTTTGATGTTGGTTTCTAGGTTCACTTCCAACTGAGTAGGTCTACTCACCACGCTTACAAAACAAAACACTGAACTTTATTTGGACCAAAGTTAAGTTTTGAGAGTGGTGAAACACACTGGTTTTTAGGGCCAGGGAAGGTTCCATGTTAAAAACAGTAAAGATGATTGCAAAATGGTGAACGGTGGAAAGAAAAATTTAATCAGTGGTCATTTTATGTCTTCTGTCTAAAACAATTTTCTCTAGGAGCAAAGAATACATTCTTACTTAAAGTAGATTGTTGTAGGAACTATCAACATACAGCAAACCTTCTTAAGAAGCTTCTGAATAGGCTGAAAAATTTAAACTTCATAACCAGGAAAGCTTCTTATACAAGGGTCAAAATTCAATTGTATTCATAGACATGGTAAAAATTATTCAAACTTATTAGGGCGCAAAACTTCTTAAGTGGAATCTTAGTAAGGGTATTCAGATGTAAATAATAATTTTATACAATCATGAAAACAAATAGTGTTGGTTTTGTATGGTACTTGGAGGTACAGTTTCCTCTTAGAAACAATTTAAGCTCCCATATTTTTTCCATAAAGGTGTTTCAAAGTAAAAATGTGAATGTTTCGCTGCCATGCAAACACATAAAACCAACTGACTAACCGAACTGAAATAATTCACAATGAAATAACATGTCATGGACTATATAACCTAACATTTATAAACCGACAACGTAATATTACGAATCATAAAAAACCGCAAAAATACAGGTACAAAGTTGCGGATTCAGCGATTTTTTTTAAAATACAAAAGTTGTTGACTGTAATTTTTTCTAATATTAGGTTATATAGTCCATGACACGTTATTTCACTGCGAAATATTTTATTTAAGTTAGTCAACTGGTTCACACAATTTGCGTGGCACCGTTAACATATAAATTTTGAGTTTGGCGTATCATTATGAGCAAACTATGCGAGGTAAAACTGTTTTGTACGAGAAAGTTGTTCTCACAAGTACCGTACACAAAACTAAATATTTCGTAAAAATACAAAATTTGGATATTAAAAGCACATAGACTCCCTTAGGGATTTACAATAATAACAACAATCGAACTGCATTCCTGTCACTATTTAAGGGCATGGGCCCGAGTTTCTTCGCATTTAACGACAATTATTTTTTAAATTATAAATGGGAGCCGATATCGTAAAATCGCTTCGTAACTTTGTTATGACTTATTTAAACTGCATACTCTAATTTTGTGGAGTCAGAAGACTGCAAAATAGTTGGTAATTAGTTAATTAACGAAATTTCCTTTTAAATTATAAATTACTCTTCAGTTTGTCTCGCAAAATTGCATTGCTTAGTAAAACCAATTTGCAAAAAAGTTACGAAGCGATTTTACGATATCGACTCTCGTATGCATTTTAAAAATAATTCTCTCGAAAGCCGAGAAACTCGGGCCCAAGCCCTTAACAGAAACAAGGTACGTACAATTCCTTTTCTAAACAAAATAGTATCCTAAAGTTTGCTTCTTAGCTACAAACTACAACTAGGAAAAAAGCAATTTGCATTGTGGTGCAATGTTCAAGAAATTGCACAATTGCACGTCAATACTTCCTGGAAGCATTCCTCAAATATAATAGAAGAAAGAACGGATTATATGAACATTGGTCTTAAAGGGCACCACTTATCACGTGCTTCTAATATCTTGTGACGCACAAGAAAATGCGTATTTTTAACGAAACTATTTCATATGTGCCCTTTGTGTCAATGTACGAAAAGAAAATGTACATCAAACGATGAGGAAAGGAAGATTCCAAACATCACGTCAATTAGAAAAGTAATCGCGGAACTCCTAAAAATGCTTTTAAAAAATAGCATATTTCAACCCGTTTTATTCAGAAAACTGCTCACGGGATTCATGTGAAACTACTCTAGAAACATGCAACGGACATTGCTTAAAACATTCCATCAATCAAAATACAGGGTCACCATTGTGTCAGGCGAATGATCTACGATACCACTGCACGTAGTTTCAGTATCTTGGGGTAGAGGTGATACCGCACCAGATGAGCCGGTCAACATTGCCCTTGGCGCCGTGCCTCGAACACAAACACACGGCCACCAGGAGGGCGCCTTTAGTTCCATAGTAAAAATCGATTGGCGGGAATCTTGCACGATAGTTCAGTACTTGGTTCGTTGTGACGATGCGGCATTCGATGGGCGCTTCAGGGTCGCTCTTGAATGCTTTTTCTTTACTAAATCTCGAAACGCATTATGCATAGCCCGCATAGTTCCGTCTCTATAATCACCTCGCTGTCGACGAGATGTAAAACCCACTTGCCTTACCTGTGTGGAATGCCACTGCAGCATAGTACACCACACTTAGTTACGTCATAAACATTTGGAAGTGCATTGAAATAGGTAACACACGTGTCGGCACATAGCACACTGACACTCGTAGCTTCCACATCGATACAGCAAACAATCGTCACCCTAATTGTAAAACCTCGCAACTCCAATTTTTGTATTTTGCCTTTTTGTATCTTTAAATCATCTTTTGACTATATGGTATGCCCAATATTTGCTTAAAAAGTAAATATAAACAGTTCTTTTATTGAAATGTTACGAAAAATAATATTTTATTTCCCCGCGGAAAGTAATTAACTGATTTTTCCCGCATTCAAACAATATGGAGTTAGGAGGCTTTACAATTAGGGTGACGCAAAGTTGAGTGATTCAACTTGAGTTATGTCTCGTCTGTTGTGGGGTGGCTACATTATATATTGGGAGCAAAGATATGTATAACCTGTGACTAGGCCGAAGTTATTGGCTGGCTGGCTGGCTACATCACATTATTACTGCGCTACTAAATTATCACCATAATACTATGAAATATTTAAGCTCCATAAATTAAACGCAAAAACCTTTACTGTTAAAAACTTTTAACAGAAAGTAAACAATAATATCTAGTGTATGAAGTTAAATAGTGACGCTATCAAAGACTCCCATCCTTGGTCACTGATTAAAGGCGCTGGCAGTAAATACTTAATAAAACTTACGTAAACGTAATGCTAATAAAAATTCTAATATTTTCGTCAATGCTTGAGCCTTTATTTAAAATGTAACGTCGCTTCACGCCTCATCTTCAAGTTACAAAGATACCTCAAATTTCAGATCAATTGAGATGTCAGCAAGTGCTTGAAAAATTGGTAAGAAATTTTGGGCCGGAAAGATAGACAATTCGAACAAAGTAAGCTGCACAGTAAAAAAAAAAATGTACATTTACAAGGAAAATCTTGTAAACTAATATCTGAACGTAGGCTAATAAGGCAGGTAATGAAAGTAAGATGTCAGAAACTTTTTAAAAAAGTTACAAATATCGTAAACACCTTTGCAAATTAGTAAAATAAACGTTAATGAGAAATTTTTCGATTTGAAACAAAATAAACCTAGAAAACCTGACAAAATTTACAAAACATTTCGTAATTTTACAAAAAATTTTTTTGGAAACTAGTTTCCAAAACTTAAATATTAGCTGTAAATATACAAAATTTGTTTGTATATTTACAGAAATGTTGGTAAATACACAAAGAAGTTTGAAAAAATACAAGTTTTTTTTGTAAATTTTACAAAAAGACTTTGTAGTGTTACCAAAAAATTTTTTTTGGAAACTGGTTTCCAAAAAACCTTTTTGTGAAAGTACAATTTTTTTAACTGTGTGCTTAAAAGTTTGTAAAAATGTGTTAACTAGGTATTTTAGCAGCTAAAATGTACAATGTGATAATTAATGAAAACACGAGTACGTGTAATTGCAGTTAGTTCATCATTGTTATTGTATATATATATATATATATATATATATATATATATATATATATATATATATATATATATATATATATATATATATATATATATATATATATATATATATATATAGGCGTAGATAAACACAGTTACATTAACATGAACAGGCATACAACTACGGTGGTATATTCCACCAGTAACATCCAGCTCATCACTGTACGTTGTGTGTAACGAGCAGAACAACTTCATTTCGGCGAAAATGATTATGCACCTGTTTGTTCCAATGCCTTACGTCCCGCTGTCTCATTGTTAGGGCCCGGTAGTTTTCGCGAAAAGATTTTTGCCCCACTTTGTTTCAGTGTCTTACGTGAACACCTGCAGCTCAGCTTCATGATTATTGGCAGAGTCATTATTCATTTGAATGTGCCAATCAGTACATGGGTAACTATCGACACAACAGGACTGTGATTTGCGGGTTTAACCTCCAGACGTTATATGTTACGGCATCCAATCACTGACCACAAAGCAGAGATGCAGGTGCGCACGTAAGGCACTGAAACAAAGTGCTGCAAAAATATTTTCGCGAAAACTACTGGGCCCTAATAATGGTACATCGCGAACATTTTTTGTGCCAACATAACCTTGAAAACACTGCACTTACTTGCAACGCGTATTATTAGATGATGTATAAGTCTTAAAAATGTAGCTGTCTGTAGACCAATTACAAGCATCAAATACTACAATAGCGGGATTGTTACTGTCTCTGTACAGTCAAATATGGCTATAGCTCCACGTAAAGCGAAAGCCAGTGTTGCAAGGGGGGGGGGATAAAATATCGCCTTTTATGGGTGCAACGCAAAATTTGCACCTGCGTTGCGCCTGCTTGCGCTGCATTGGAATTATATAATCACGTAATGTCGTAGAAGACCCGGTTAACTTGCTCTACACTTGCGTTGCGGTGCGTCGGTGCAAATAGCAGGTGGCGATATTTAATCGGGGCCCAGGTGTGTACGTGAGCCACTGAAACACGCCGATGCAAAGTCCTTCTCGCCGGTTCAAGTAGCAATATTTAGGAAGAGTATGTGTTATTGTCTTTCCTTCCTGGAGGTGTGAGGAACGTTTCCCTGCAGTACCGACATGCAACTTGGCTACATATTGTATATACGTGCTGCCCTCACCTCCACTGTGTGGGTCCACAGACTGGAAGCAGGATGAGCTGCAGCGACTCCAGCCTCAATGCTGCGGGCCAGAGGGAAGGACCGGCATGTAGTAAACAACAACATCCACGCACTGCACGCACCACACAGCTGAGGGGGAGGGTACCTGGGGCAGGAGGAAGGGGGGTAGCTACGCATGCAGCATGCGACGACGGCGCACGCACCTTGTGCTAGGCTTCCCGCGCTGCTGTACCTCTGCCTGAGTCAGTCTTTTTCTCTCTCCCGGCACGGCTGGGTCGCGTCTGTCTGGCCCGGGGGGAGACCCTGGCTTGCCCCACAGGGAGACAAGACAGCGCGTGCGCCCGCCCTATCGACCGCCAGGGTGCCCCAACATGAACCCCTCTATCTAGCCCCTGGCTGACTGACGTCACCCTGGCGAGCGCCCCACTGTGCTGGTCCCCACTACCTCCTCCACGCCTGACCTTCAGGACCAGTACCAACACTCTGGCACTCATGTTTGGTGTTGGTGATAGTTGAAGAGCTGGTTACCAAATGCGGGACGACAGAACTTCCTGTTGGTGGTTGGTGTTGGTGTTACAGTGGTTGGTGTTGGCCACTCATTTTTGGTTGTTGTTGGTGTTGGCAACAGCTGAAGGGCTATTTACCAAATACGGGATGGCAGAACTTCCTGTTGGTGGTTGGCGTTGGTGTTACAGTGGTTGGTGTTGGCCACGAAAGCATTTCATTTCTCATTTTTGGTTGTTGGTGTTGGCAACAGCTGAAGGGCAGGTTACCAAATATGGGATGTCAGAACTTCCTGTTGGTGTTGGTGTTACAGTGGTTGGTGTTGGCCACTCATTTTTGGTTGTGTTGGTGTTGGCAACAGCTGAAGGGCTGGTTACCAAATGCGGGACGGCAGAACTTCCTGTTGGTGGTTGGTGTTGGTGTTACAGTGGTTGGTGTTGGCCACTCATTTTTGGTTGTTGTTGGTGTTGGCCACTCATTTTTGGTTGTTGTTGGTGTTGGCAACAGCTGAAGGGCAGGTTACCAAATGCGGGACGGCAGAACTTCCTGTTGGTGGTTGGTGTTACAGTGGTTGGTGTTGGTCACTCATTTTTGGTTGTTGTTGGTGTTGGCAACAGCTGAAGGGCTGGTTACCAAATGCGGGACGGCAGAACTTCCTGTTGGTGGTTGGCGTTGGTGTTACAGTGGTTGGTGTTGGTCACTCATTTTTGGTTGTTGTTGGTGTTGGCAACAGCTGAAGGGCAGGTTACCAAATACGGGATGTCAGAACTTCCTGTTGGTGGTTGGTGTTACAGTGGTTAGTGTTGGTGCTGTGATAAAGTTCAAAATATTGAACTTTTAAGTAGAACCGACCAATAAAATTGCGCTATATGAATGAATTAGGATTAATGCTAACATAAAAAACATTATCAAGCCGAACTTTATTTACAACTACCCCAAACACCAAGCACAACACTGAAATTTGGGTCCAAAATATATCGTCAAATTACGTTAGTCACCTATGTGATACACAACCGTCTGTTGTACCAACACATAATTCACACACCAACCGTTATCAACAGCACCAACTGCAACTGCCAACTATGCCAGAGGTTTCAATTGTTTATCATGCACGCGAACTGACCAAAACAAAACATATTCACTATTCATGGCCAACTGAGTACTTTATACAAAACTCACAATATTATATTAATTAAAGCCAATTAGATTGTTTGTAATACATTTTAATATGGCCACTGTAAGGAATAAACAAAGTACATTTATTGCTATCTCAATACTCAGACATGTATAAGTGCAAAATACAGAACACTATTTCTTAACATTTTTGCCCAATATTCTCCAAGTGCTTACTTCACCCTGAAAAATTTATAATAGTTTGATACTCATTATTTGTAGGACAGCTATTTATAAAGTAACCTTCATTTAGGAAGGCAACAGCTTTAAAAAAATTACTGTACATATTTAGGATTGTTTCCTGCTCTTATACAAACCACCATTATATTCTATACCGTAAAACAGGGTGGTTAGAAACAATCGGGTGAACAGAAACTCAATTTTAATAGCGCGGTCTACCACAATTTTCATCACAATTTTTTTTTATTTTTTATTTGTACCAGATATTTTTTATTACTATTTTAGACACGAAATGTGACTAAATTTGGCTCTTGTGAAATTTTTTTATCTCTCATAGTTTTCGCGTAATGGCTTGTTAAAGTCATATTTTTGCATGTTTCCGTTTTAACGACTACACTAAAACCAACTGATATACCAAACTCAAAAAAATCACAGTGGATAAAGACATTGCAGGCTACAATGACATGCTCATAAAATTTAAAAATAAAAATTATTTGAATTTTAAAAAATTCCTGGAACTGAAAATAAAAATTTAAAAAGTTCAATATTTTTTTTTTAAATACAAATAATGTTTATTTTTTAATTTTATGAGCATGTCATTGTAGCCTGCAATGTCTTTATCCACTGTGATTTTTTTGAGTTTGGTATATCAGTTGGTTTTAGTGTAGTCGTTAAAACGGAAACATTCAAAATTAGACTTTAACAAACCATTACGCGAAAACTATGAGAGATAAAAAAATTCATAATAGCCAAATTTAGTCACCTTTTGTGTCTAAAACAAGAAAAAAAATATCTGGTACAATTACAAAATAAAATAATGATGATGAAAATTGTGGTAGCCGCGCCCTTAAAGCTACATTTTCTGTATTAAATGTGTTTTAAAAATTCAGTTTTTAGTTAGGCAAGATAAAACAGTTTTATAGGAATTATAAATTTTCAAGCAACAGCTGTCAGCTAGGAATTTATTTCTAATTTTTTTATATTCAACTCAGTGTTTCTAATCATCCCGTTTACGGTAGTTATTTACTATTTACTACCACAAAATTTTCTTTCATGTTTAAATTTAACGAACGAACAAGTTTTTGGATACCTTCGTCACAGAACTGGCTATGATAACAGGCGCTGAAACCAACTATACTTACCTCAAGATATTTTCTAACAAATACTGACTAATCAATACAGCGTGTTTAGATCATCGCTAAAAAAAAGTATACGTATGATACAGAAACAGATATTTTTCACTGGCCTCCAGAAACCTACAATTCTAAACTGCTGGTTTAGCGAGTTATGTAGCACGCCCTCTTAAGAGTCTGTGATAGATAAATAAACGCTGAAAACATTAATTGATGTCTACGCCTTTTTTCGAAGCCAATATGGATAAAATATTCAATGACAACCCTAAATAATGGTATTTGCCAACTTTATGAGTAAATATTTATCCGGAATTACTAATTCGTTACGCGTGATTTATTGCGCCGCAGTTCCGGCGTCAGAGATTGTTCCTCAGAAGTTCTTAACACTGGAAACAATTTTGTTTAAAATGATGGCTAAAACTATTGTGTAACTTTCGCAAATTGGCTTCAAGAAACCTACAGTTATAGATTAATGCTATTAGTGTTGAATTATGTACCACGCCCTCTTACACTGAGAAAAAATTTTTGTTGGTGCAAACAAAATTTGTTTGAATCAACCAAATCATTTGTTTATAGAGAGGCAACGAAATATTTGTTTGCTCGTACCAAATTATTTTGTTCCCTCGATTTGTTTGAGGCAAATAGCTGAATTTTGTTAGCAGTACCAAATATTTAGTTGGTCATAAAAATATTCCGTTAGACATATTATATGTGCATACAATATTTTAAGAGCTAAAAAAATTATATTATACTAACTTAAACATTTCAGAAATTTTAAGACTTAAAAAAAAAAAGTATGGTCGGGTCGGGATTTGATCCATTATCCTATCACTTTCCCTTTTCCGATCATGACCTAACCAACTGAGCTACGACTGCTTCTGTCGTATTGAGGTTGTTATTTGTACAGGAAAAGTTGGGCCTAATATTAAATTACGATTGTATTGTTTTATTTTCAAACATGTTTGTTTTCCGTCTACGAAAAGGTAAACGACGTCAAATAATACTACTAAATGATTGCCGTGCACCGCAGCACAAAGAACGAGACGTGCAGATGCGGTGGTTTTCAAGTTTACAGCATTTTCTTTTGTGATCGATCAAATTAACCACTTTGAAATGGTTATAGCTAAAATTAAGATACTTGAATTATGCTGATTAACAGTTTAGACGTCCTACTTGTCGCAGAAACTTATATTTTGAATGTTGAGGTATACAGTGTTCGCCATCTTGTCGCTCACGCACGCCAGACTGCCATCTTCCGCGAGTCAACCAAATGGATTTAGTTTTGCCAACAAAATCATTTAGTCCATAGAAAAAAATTGTTGGTTCAAAGCACATCACCCATAACTAACAATATTATTTTGTTGACCAGTTGTAACAAGTTGTTTGTTTACACAAAATATTTATTTGACGTCCTATAGTAACCAAATATACGTTTGGCACACACAAATTGCGTTTAAATGAATAATTTGGTCGAGGGAAATAACTAAATTAGTTTGGAGGACTCCAAGCTTGGTCTTACCAACAAAATATTGTTTGGCTGAAGCAAACATCACCCAAACAAATATATTTAGTACAATGAAACAATTCTTTCTCTCAGTGTAGGAGTTCATGGTATATAACAGCGTCAGTTCAGTTATTGTAGTTTCTCGAAGCCAGTTTGCATAAATTAAAAAACAGCAATCCCTGACAATAGTTTCTGTCAACTTTCTGAGCAAAATGTTTTCTCGAGTAACGTATATCTGAAGAACCATCTCAGACACCGGAATCTCGTACATTTAATTGCGGCGCAAGAGATCACGCTTAACAAATGCATTAATTCTGGGTAAATGTTTCTATTAACGTTGGCAAATATAATTATCAATGATTGCTGTTTTGTAGTTTTTCTACATTGACTTTCAAAAAATGTATATTTCAATAGAATAATTCAGCGCTTATTTATCTACTACGCCCTCTTAACACGCGAGATTACAATCAAATAAAACTCACCACGAAGAGCCTGTTATTTGAGTATTGCGGCTCACTTTGACAGCATTTCACTCAGTCCTCTTCAACACATTTATAGCAGGTTCTTAAAGACGTATGTTTACACAAATGTTTCTTCAATGGCTGGTTTCGCCTATAAATTAGCGTTTAGCATTTATACTTATGTTTTTTTTTTTACTGATAAACAAAAAAACCGTTTGATGGATATGCTACAAAAAAACTGATCAAAAACACTGCCCTGAGACACATTTTAACGGCAAGATTCATATAATGGACGGTTTCGGCGAAGTAATATTATAGTCAAAGGTAGGCGTCAGACATGTTGTTATCATACACAGTTGTTTATAGCGCCACAATGGGTGTAGTAATATTTAACTTCATCAGTTATTATAGGTACGAAAATAGGATTTTTTTTTTGTTTGTGGTGGTCCTAGCGAAAATACTTGGAAATGTAGGTAATGGACAGATACCGGCCATTGTTTCTCATAAAAACACATCTTTTTTTACTATGTACCTAACTACATATCCTATGTCTACTTCATTGTAACATGCTCTCTTTGTTTCTCGCATTTATAGACAGACAGCATGCTTGGTTCGTTTAAAAAAAAAAAATGTGAGCCCGTTTATGCCCGCAAAGCGCAATGCAACCGAGCGATACGGAGCGCATTTACCAGGTCAAAAGTTCATTACCCTGTTCGGCCGCGGTTTCCCATGATTCATTCATACAAGCCATGGCCAATTCGTTTCCCCATCTCTGTCCGAACCAACGATTTAATGTCTAATTAATACCTCGTTGAAAACGAGACGTTCATACACCAGTCAAACGGTAGTTTGGCGAGTACAAAAATATAGTTCCTTTTGTTCTGATCCATAATTTCAACACTGTCACCTTCTAAAAGTAATGAGTTTGGGAAAACTACGAAAAAAAATTCCCATTTTTTAAAATGTTTGCTTATAACTAAAAAAACTACGCACTTTAATGACACGAAAGTGTTCGCGTACAAAATGTAATTCAATTTACTACAAATTATGTCTTTCACAAGGCGTCAGCCTACTGACCGTGTGTTTGTACGAGAGGCATGGCGCCAAGGGCGATGTTGACCGGCTCATCTGGTGCGGTATCACCTCTACCGAAAGACACTGAAACGGCGTGAGAAGTTTCAGCAAAGCCCACTGCATGTTTCTAGAGAAGTTTCACACAAATCCCGTGGGTAGTTTTTTCATAAATGACAGGTTGAAAAAACTATTTCCAGTCATTTTGAGGGGCCCCGAAATAATGTTTCTGATTTACGTGTGTTTTGAAACTACTTTTCCGTTATCGTTTGAAGTGTAATTTTTTTTTTCTTTTTCGAAAATGCTGAATAGTTTTGTTAAAAGAAACGTATATCCGAACACTACAACACATTCGAAGCGCGTGTTGGTGGCAATGACCGCAGCAAAATGAAGGAAAAGTCCGGTATGACGTGCGATGTGGAACTGTACAGCCCTGACTCCATCTCGTGATGAGTGGAAACTATCGAATGTTTACTTCCCCTGTGTGCATGAACCTACCAGGTCTCCCCCCCCTCCCCCAAAGTAATCGGAGGGAGAATAGAGGAGGGAACGGGAGAAGATAATTAATTAGCCTCGCATTCCGAGAAGCGCTGGATGAAAACCCTTGTTCCAGGTAAGAGAGGAACTCCATTATGAAGCCTGCTGAAAAGACAGGCGGAGATTGATTTCAATATAACCCACGCAGAGGAGTAATTGATTGTGTGTTAGCTTCTGCGTACAACTCGCTGGAGCTTATGTCGCATAGCTTGCTCGCGTTACCGTCTTCTTAAGAATAATAAAACATTCTTTATTGTGACATTAGACGTTCACTAAGTGCGGAGCTACACCATGTTTACATAAAGTAGCATACGTCCGGCTGCAAAGCGGTGTGCTTGTAACATCGGTCAACAGACGGTTTTCCGCGAACTATTTAAAACTGTGAGTAATGTCTGCTGAGGAAAAGCATTCAAATAATACTCTGAAATATTGTTGCAGTGGGGGTAAATAATTTCGAGAAATATTGTACATACACGCCATTGCAGTTCCATGTCGCATCAGGAAGCAAGTGATAATTAAATAAATAAATAATTACATAATAAAGGTGAAAACAAGTTGAACTGACTAGTCAACACACGCATAAACAATAGAACATTTTTAAAAGATACCAAGAAGAATTGTTTCAAACACACGGGAAAAAACAAATGAAATATAACGACGGAAAAACAAACCCAAAACGTAGGAAATTAGACAAAACAGTACGAGCCAACGCGACGACACAAATGCAAGACTAGACGAAACAACAACGAGAACCCAGATCAACTAGCTCGTCTGAGATAAACAACACTGAAAGTCAGACGTAGTGATTAGCTCGTCTCAGAGAATTTGCGTTCCTCTGTGTTTTAGGTAGAGCTATCGTAATATTAAAGACAAATGTGTATCGTGCACGCCTATTCCAAATGGAATCTTTCATTAGAGTGTATGTGCTTCCGGCGGGAAGACTGCGCCCTAGTGCAATGAATTATACCTAGAGACTAGGATAAGGCGTGATACGCAAGCTGTGGTCATCACTATTAACACGACAGCATAACAAGCAAATTTTTACTTTGACGCACCGTTATGAGAAAACTATGAGAGCTAAAACAGTTTTGTAAGAGGAAACTGTACTCACAAGTATCGTCTACAAAACTAACACTAATTCATAAAAATATAAGATTATGATTAAATCGCGCTTGAACACCCTTAAGGTGCCTTCCTAGCTACCCTTGAAATGCGTTGAAGCAAGTTACGGTTATTATCTTTTCGGCGAAACTATGTAACGCACATTAAATCTGTAAATCTACGAAAATAACACACACTTCAAACTATGTCGCTATAGTTTTAAAAATTCGGCACGTTTATTAGAAACATTATTTTCTGGCCCCTCAAGAATGGCCAAAAATGGCTTTTTCAGACTGCCGTATCTGGTAAAAGTAACAATCAGATTCGAAAAACATAACTACAGAAACAAGCGTCAGACTTTGAACTGTGCCGCCCATAAATAAAATAATGTGGTCACCGCTTAAAGCCCCATAGTAAAAATGATAATAGTAAAGCACTGCACGTCAGCTGAGTGGCTTGCACGGAGACGCGACAGTACATTACATATGTGGGCTAGTGGCAACCTTACCGCTCCTGCTTCACACACACACAAACACAGTCTATCTAGGGAGGCCTCTTAATAGGTGCCTCTCATGTATGACTGTCACAGGTGAAGATTTGTACTAGAGGTGAAGTTGAGGATGGACAGCCAGGTGGTGATTTCCCGGACCCGCGGAATAATTTTTGTTTTTTTCCGCTGTAAGAAAAGGATCGCATCGAGATAATCTTATTACCGAAAATATACAGCAGACGGTATTTTGTAGGTCTCTGGTGTTCACATACACATCGAAAAGCTACTTCGTTACTCTATATGTCTAATTTTTGAACAGAAGCAATGACGATCAGTATAAATCATTGAGATTTGGTCTTCAACATTGTCATTTCACTCGTCACAATTTCACCACGCATATTAATCACGCGTGACAAATCCTGTCGACCAACTTTATTATTCAATTTACTATTCTAATTTTTAAACTGAATTATAGTATGTGTACATTATTTATAATGCAATAATCGTCCTGAAATAACCATTGTGTGACTATTGAATTGAAGAAAGAGGTTGGGCCTAAACTTTATGTACAGCATTACAGCGAGACAAATGTAATGCTAATAATACAAACAAACTAGACTATTTTTTAATTTTAATTTTTTATTTTAGGTATATGTTGTATAAATGCACAGATAATGTTGTTTAAGAGTGCGTGGTAGATAAATAAACGCTGAAAACACCAATTGATTTCTACGCTTTTATCGAAGCCAATATGGATAAAATACTCAATGACAATCCTAGATAATGGTATTTACCAACTTTATGAGTAAATATTCATCCAAAATTACTCATTCGTTACGTGTGATCTCTTGCGCCGCAGTTAAATGTACGAGGTTCCGGCGTCAGAGATCGTGCCTCAGAAGTTAGTAACACTGGAAATAATTTTTTTAATACGTTGTATAAAACTAATGTCTAGGATTGCCATTGTTTAATTATCGCAAATTGGCTTCGAAAAAGTTACCGTTATAGGTTAATGCTTTTAGCGTTGAATTATGTACCACGCCCTCTTAAGTACTCGTTATGCCTTAAATTTGAAAACAAGCAATGGCGAGTGGTAGAAACAATTAAAATGTCACGAGCACTGCCATTTAACTCGTTAAACATACTACTCGCAAATAAGATCACTCAATATACTTACTATGTTTCAAATTTTAAACTGTGAATACATAATTTCCATGCAAATATCTCCTCTAAAACCACTCGCGGTTAAATATATAAATACAAAGTCAAGTAACAGTTTAGGCCTAAGCTCTGCCTCTGGATATACAGCTTGCTGAATTGGAATGCCAGCTTTCAAGGAACAAAAAATTGCCTATTCGAGTAGGTTTTGACTGTGAAATTAACCTGTTTTATGACCTTCATTAGTCAGATATTAGCATGATTTATGTAGAACTTTTGCAAGACTTCGTTTGGTAAATTTTCTAAATATATTTCCTAATCATACACGCTTAGGCTTCAAATATTAAATTAAATAGTGAGCTAATACATTAATATTTGGCGAGATATAATGTTGTATTTAAGAAAAATCTGAACTAATGGCTTCACTTCACAACGCCATGTCTCAAAACAGTTGTCTGGTTGTGGTTACAGTAGCCTACCAGTTTATTTTTCTCGTTACAGTTTTGTGCCAGTTAATAACACAATCAAAATGTATGGTTTATTATGTACTTTACATTCTAAAGTTTCTATTATTTAATATTTGTTCGATATGCGTGAACCAAGTGCAGAATTAAAACAAGGAATGTATCTTCCAGTGCCAAACACACACACACGGACAATCACCAGGCTGCTTGGCGCGACAGTGCTGCTCCCAGCGGTGATCTGCATCTCCCACAGGCCCCAGGGCAGAACGGTGGACTAGACACGTGGGGCACATAGCCAACTACAGCCCGGGGGCTTAACTGTGACTACACGAACATGGCAGCAATCAAGGGATGTTGTCGTGGAGGGCAGCTGGAAGCCTCCTGCAATCACCTACGCTGCCTAGAGGAAGAGGCTGAGTGTTGGATCAGCGTATATAGGCTACACCTTCACAGTCCTCACCACACCGCGCGAATACTACGATAAATTGAAGACGAATATGTTAGATACAAAATGTTGTACAATGACATTTGACGTGCACAATGTGGCAACATAACACTGTAGTTAGTCCCCTCGTGCGTTCCACAGATATCTTACTTACATTACTTCTACTGTCCTGACCTGAATAATATTGGTCCAGGTTAAAATACCCGAGCATTCCAAACATGATTCTGCATTTACTAGACGTAACGTAAATAAAATTATATCTGGACACGGAGAGCACGTGTTGCAACATTGCGCATGTAAAATGCAGACGTAAAACATTTTGCCAGTAATATTTTCGTCTCATTTAGGCCAGGATTCACGTGGTGTGCTTATTGTAAGGTTCTTTCTGGACACCTTGTATACGTGGTTCGGTGCTAAAATAAAAAAAAAAAAAAAAAATGTCAATGGTTCAAGAACACACGCACACACAGGATGTAACAGTAGAGCGGTTACAAACTTCCAGGAGAGATTGAGTACACCCAGACGATGGGAAATCACATAGTAATGTATGGTCGGGAACGCTTTCTTGCGACACTAAACACAAGATAAAAGGACACGAACAAGAGGAGAAACCATGTTTATTAATCCTAACGCAACAATGCTGGAAAGTCTTTGGCTAGTGATGAAGATACATGTTTCTGTATGTTCTTTTTCTTAGTTTTTTTACTGTATTAAGAATAATAAACACGTTTTCTTATATTGTTTGCGTCATTTCCTTCTTGTGTTTTGTGTCATCACTACCACGCCAGAAAAAACTTTCCGACCATGCACTGCTATGTGATTTCCCATCTTCTGGGTGTATTCTATCTCTCCTGGAAGTTTGTATTGATATATCCTCTGTGTTTGCGTATTCCTGAACTACAGGTACAGACATAGTGAGAAAGTACAGAATATGTAGGACAATTAGTGCCTAGGTTCAATATTTAGGGAGTGTTGAGCCTTTGAATTTCGAGCTTTAAACCGTAACTTATAAAACAATCGGAAACCGAATTATGTAAAACGACAGTACTCTAAATATTGCTTTAGGTTATTAGGGTCCTCAAACCAACATTATATGTTGGCTGAAACCTTGAAATGTTACTAAAAGAACAGAGACGGCCTCCCTCCTATCGTATTGAACTTTTGTTCCGTCGGGATATTGGAACATTTGAAGATGTTTTATTGAGTAACGTGAGGTTTGAAACAAAAATGGTCCACTTACTGCAACTGTTTGGGAGACATAGTTGTTAAAATGCACGCGAAGCTTTGGCTGCAGTAGTAGGGTGCCGGGAGATTATATATAGGCAGTACAGTGTAGTCCTACATATGTATAGATGTGCTCAGTTCACAAGTTATGGTAGACAATCACTGTAAACTACATTATCTACACTTCAATAAGTTCACTATACCATCTCAACAGGTACAAATGCAGTGAGGTGATTCTCAATCCAAAACTGGGTAGAAAACATTACATACGAACAATGTCGTACAGTAACTCGCAAGGAAGATAGCCACACTTACAAATAAACTTTTTAAAAGGTTTTAACATGGTAATTAAAATACCACCTACTGGGTATCAACGAAAAATTTTGTGAAAGATGTTATTTTACGTTCATCTTAAACTGTTGCACAACTATTGTGGATTACATACATTCCCCACATCGAAAACAATAAAGGGGTGGTATGTTCCTACCAATGTGTGTGGAACACTAGGTTTTTCGTTGGGTTTCAGAGACGTAATACACACATAATACACGCCCCCTTCATTCAAAACTTAACTGCGAACTGTTTGAGAGAAATACCATGTGAGCGTGCACTTGTTGCTTGACTGGTACGCAACCCGCGTTGCAAGGCTGGCAATACGAGCACGATTTAGTTGCTGCGTGTGAATGCGGGTTACGCGATCAGACAATAGTATGTTTGTACAGATATTATGATAGTTGTAATCTGTAAAGGGAAAACCGTAGATCGTAACTGCACGAGAACATTGCTTGCAAACAATCCACACGTATTTTATAGTAACTGTTCAAAGTGGCGACCACCTCCTTCGCTACACAACTAATTGAGACGAACAATAAATTGTCTGACGTGATCAAACATGTGTGGGGTGTTGAGAATGACAGTAGGCTACTGGCGTCAGTAATCCGGGCGCGAAGTTCAGCTACTGTGATCTGGGTCTCGTATACCAATGTCTTGAAATTACCTCATAGAAAGAAATCAGGTGGTTGGTGTCATGTCTGAGGATCGCGGTGGCCACTTGAGGGGTATGGAAAGATACGATGTCGAATGGACGACTGCAATACTGTATCGTCAATAAAATCTGAACTACTCATCAAAATTCGATGACATTTTATTAGAGAGCAGATATTTTATCAGCGAGCGTTTATTTATGTATCACTATGCAGTAGTACGCTTTGCTTTGGAGTAAAAAAATTAAAAACTGTTTTTTTAGAAAAATAAGGGCTTGAAACCACAACATCTACAAAAATAGACAACAGTACTTTTTAATGAGTTAATATAAAGGCCTGTATAGCAACCGAATTAAAAAAAATACTAGCGTTTTGATTTTTGAAAATAATTTTACCATCCCAAAATTTCTGCGCGAGAGGTAGTTCCGATTTTATTGACGATTGAATATTCCAGTCGTCCGCTCGACATCGTACCTGTTTATGCCTCTTAACAGGTCCGCATCTGCCAGTCCATCGCTCACCAAATGTGTAAGGCGGTGACGAGCTTCCAAACACAAGTGCGTAGGCGCTCCGTCATGCTGGTATCACATAAGCTGGTGTTATTGTAAATCCACGTTCTCAAACTGGCAGTATGTCCTCTATAAACTGTCCAGATATTGGCGGCCATTCAAACGCGCCGGCAAAAAGTACAGTCCAATGAGCTTGTCGCCGACAATGCCGGCCCAGACGTTCACAGCTAATGTCACTTGACGGCGGAGTTCAACCACATACGCTATCACGCGCAAAGAAGGTGTAGCTGTTGTTCAAGCAGAATCCTCCACACACTTTGGTGGCTTGCATGCATTGTGCGAGCGATTCCACGTGTGCTACTTGATGGCGAATCGGCGATGTGTTCCAATACGTCCGCCTCAAACCTGGCTGTTCTCACGTTGCGTCTCACGCCGGTGTCATGCCTGTACGCTGTGAATGTCCCAGTCTCGCGCAACCACCTGTCCGCAGACAAGAACATCCGACTGCCAGGAGAGAGTGTTTGGAAGTGTCTGTATATACAGACGCTGAACTCCTCTTGCGTTAACTTAAGCAGTACCAGACATGAGATGCCTAGCTGCCATTTATACGTACGTGCACTGTCTCTCAACTAAGCGAACTATGCGCGCGCATTACAAAGTTACCAAATAAGTGGTTTTCCAACTAAATTACGTTATTTTCAAACTATCCAGTGGGTAAAATAACCGCGTAGTTCCCAGTGGTAAATCTGGACGTTTTCCTCTGATTGTCTAGTTAGAATCTAGTTAGCACGAATTTTTTGTATTAAAAAAGAGAAAAAGCTATCCTCCCGTTGTAATCAGTAGAGACATGCAAAATTCGCGTTGTTTTTTTGACAGCTGACTAGACTCCAAGTGACTATAGGCACATTCGACGTTTCCCGCTCGCCGATATTGTCGTGACTTGCCGCGGAGAATACTTACACGGTATAGAGAGGCCAATCTCTGTAAAGACGTAAGACACGTCATTGACAACACATAAAAGTTCGTGGCCAATTGAATCGCAGAATATGCTCTGTTATGTATAGGAAAGTGAAGTTTAGTCTGCTACCTAATGATAACGTGAATGTTGCATGTCTTGTTATCAGTGATGCCAGACGCATGAAACTGCACTGGAAGATGGGAACACCGTTACTGTGAGTGGTGACTGGGAGGGGAATACCAGTACAGTATGATAAGTAGGACTACTGGCTGTGTGGAATGTTTAGTCTAGTGTAGATCCAGATGCGGTTTGATAACTACGCCTGTGCTCGCGCTGCCTGAATTATTATCAGTTTGTGTTAAGATCTGTGGAATAGCATAGAAGGATATTGTTATGATTAAAATTAGTGGATTACATATGTGCTTTGGTGAGTCAAACTGTGGTGAAATTATTTAACAGTTTTGTTATCAACTCGAGTGTTATTCTAATATCAAACTGTGACAATGAGGAAAGACTGGCTATCGCGATTTCAATGCGATAATACTAATGAATTTGCAAATTTTGTCATTGCAGTTTACGGGATAGGTTATACGATTTAGAGGTTCACGGGAGGAAAAAACACATAAAACAGTATTGGGTTATTTGTCTAGCGAGGAACAGCTAAAAATTACAACTAGTGTTCAGCCATTTGCGCAGTCTTTACAGCACAGTTGTGCAGAAGTTTCACTTGCTCTGTTTGTGTCTGCGCTACAGCAATGTGTGATCATTCAGGGAAAATGTGAAAGAACTCATTCAAAGATAGTGCCACTGTTAGACAATTACATATACACCATACAAAGCGCAGTGCATTAATTAAACATTTGCTGGGACTCTTATTTTCAAAGTAAATTCAGGACTGACATTGGTATGGGAGTATTCAATAGGTATAATTGTAGATGAATCCACTGATATTAGTGTTCAGAAACTCTTTGCAGTAGCAATAATATATCATAGCAAGTTATCAGACAGGATTCGTTCAACTTTTCTGAAAATGACCGAACTTGAACAATGCAATGCTGAAGGCACTGTTAATGCTGTTATTCTGATATTAACTGAGATTGGCTTGAACTTCAAAAACTGCAAGGCATTGGCGCTGTCAGTGTTATTGTACGAACAGATAATGGCGTATGTAAATTACTGAGAGAGGAAATACCACATTTGGTTTTAATTAGGTGTGGGTGTCATTCCATTCAGCTAGCAGCAACAGCCGAATGTCTGTCACGTAATTTAGATTTTCTCATTAGGGTAATTTACAATTGGTTTTCTAGATCTTCTTCTCGCCAGATGCTCTACAGCAAAAATTTTGCAACTCTAAATGATGGTGATGAGCCACTAAAAATTCCTCAAGCATGTGAATCTAGGTGGTTGTCTATCGAACCTGCAGTGTGCCCAATTACAGACCAATGGCTAGAACTCCAAACACGTTTTAACGTAGGCACTAAAAGAAATGTTATACAGCTGAAATGCTGTTAGCCATATACAGTGATGAATTAAATCTGGAGTATTTATTTTTCCTGAAATGCATACTTCAGATCTTCAGAGAGTAAATAAAATGTTTGAATCAAATAGTATGGATCCATGTAAGCTTCTTGATGATCTAGCATGATGATTCTATTACTTAAAAAAAGTTGTCATTCCTTCCTACTCATCAGTTTAAGAAATTTTCTCAGCAGTGATTTTGAAAGTCAGATCCCAATTCATATTTAGGTAGTTTGTTTGAAAGTAAGATAGTCAAATTTAGTCCACTACCACAACAGAAAAAGTAAAAGAACTAAGGAACATATGTGTGCAATTTGTCTGATCCCTAATAAAACAACTTCAACAAAGATTGCCAGAAAATCTAGAATATTTTACGAAAATTTATCTTTCCTTTCAGTACAAAAATGGAAACATCGCATTAAAATAGCAATCTGATTGATAAAATTGAATTTCAGTGGCCTATGCAGACCCCTGTCGAATGGAAAAACACTATACCAGTTCCTGTAGTTTTTGGTGTGAGGTTTTTAATTACAGTGATGCTAGCGGATAGCAGATTTTGCGGTGTCTCGATTGGTTCTTCATTGGTCTAGTGCCAAAGTTGAAAGAATTTTCAGTCAGCTTAACATTGTGAAAACAAAACCAAGAATAAAACGAGCATACAAATAATAAATTACATTTTAGGAATCTGTTAGGGGTTATACATGCAAAAATAGTGCTGTCACAAATTCGAACTTACTTCCTACAGAAGTTCTTTAAAAAAAATACACACACACATATACAGGATGACCACAAAAACTGGAAATGAAATTCCCTGACATTGCCAGGTTTTCCTTGACTATTAACAACAATATTCCCTGACTGTCTATGCAAAATTCATGTGCGAGATAATATCCAATTCGCAATATAAGATGATTCACAATTTAAGATTAGGTAAGTGGGCTTCACGTATCGTCAACAGCGATATCATTATACGTAGATGGTTACACAAACCTAGGTAAAATGTAAACAGCTGGGAGAGGAGTCGGCCATGGCCATTTTTAAGGAAACATCTCAGCATTCATCTGAAGAGATTTCGGAAAACCATGGGAAACCGAAATCAGGATGTCCGTAGCAGGAGATCGAGTCCTCCAAATGAAACGAGTTACCATTGCGTCTCCTTGCTCTGTATTTCTCAATTTAATTTTTGCAAACATTCTTCATCACATAAAACATAATCCTGTATTATTTTGTTACAAATACTACCAGTAATGACGCTGAAGAAAAATGAGCTTTTTCTCGTAAATGTATTTTTGAGATACTGACACAAGAACTGACTTGTAAATGCATGTTAACATTTAACTTTGTATCATAGTTATGATGCTTACAATTAGTAAAGTCAAATGCACTGGAACCATACTCTTCCATCCTGCGATCAACTGTTTAAAAACAATAATGAGAACACAAACACTTTAACTACTTTACTGACGCTACACATCCACCATTATACTTTTTCAATGTATAGTAGGCCTACAGGAGATATTTTTCCCTGACCTCTCACAAAATTCCCTGACAATTCCCTGTTTTCCAGGTCTGTGGCCATCCTGATATATATATATATATATATATATATATATATATATATATATATATATATATATATATATATATATATATATATACACACACACTAGCTGTCCCTTTGCGGCTTCGCCCGCGTGTACTATAGAAAAGAGTAACTAAATTTTAATAACGTATTAATTGATGGTGTTACTATATTCTCAGCATATCTTTATAACAACAAATACAAACAGCTTTATCCAGTCCACTACGCTGAGGGTACTTTAATTGCAGAACATCTTTGTTTTAATTCATCTTTATTTCTCTACAAAATAGCTACCCGGCCGCGGCTTTGCCCGCGAGAAATTATGTAATACAAACAGTAACTCTGGATAAAATATGTGATGAAGGCATTTAACAGCTAGCGTACTCAATAACAGTGAACTATAAATTGTCTTAGCTCAGTGAAAAGAGCGCACGCAATATGCTCGTATGATGTCATGTCCCATCGCAAAGACTTGCACAGGATACGAACCCGTACCCCACCCCTCCCACACCACAAACTTTGTACAATACCCGAGTGAATACTTAAAGGCAGGCCGTAATAATACTTTCGTATGTACGGGCTACAGTTCAAAGAGGTTTTATTTATGGTGGGTTGGCAAAAAAAAAAAAACGTTACTCCACAGACTTAACTACAAATTATTCAAGACAGGCCATGAGAGTTATTTCGCGTGTACAGGCTATAGTCCAAAGAGGTTTAACTATAAGCAAGAAATAAAAAGGAAACAAATTTTGTACTATTTCAGGTGTTACAAAAGATTATTCTTAAACACTTTCAAGGATGAATTTCCAAAAATCGTTAAATTACTTTTTAGGTATTTACTTACGTTTCATTATAAGACAAAAGCCGCCTCGTTATCTCTAACTGTTTAGGTGATACGACTGATTAATCAAAAAACTGTTTTATTTTTTTACCGGCTTTCAAAAACGAATGTTGAAAAACCTGAAATTACTTTAGGTATTTTCGTAAGCTTCATTTTAAAGTAAAAATCACTTCGATATCTCAGGTAGTTTAAGAGGAAGAGAGGATTTACTGTAAACGAATTAAACGGCTTTTCACCTCCTTAATATAAAAATTTCGAAAAATCCTGAAATTTGTATTTGCGACCTAACGAAGTGAATACGACGACGATAGCCCGTCGGGTTCGAGAAATATCAAAGATTTGCAAAAAAAATACATTTCACCCCGTTTCACCACCTTAATAGCCGAATTTCACAATTTCCTTTCTTAGTGCGCGGCTACGCCACAAGGGGAAACTTCCCTTAAAATTTCACGTTTCTAGGTCCTGTGGTTTGGGCTGGGCGTTGATGATGAATGAATGAATGAATGAGTCAGTCAGTCAGTCAGTCAGTCAGTGGGGCACTTCCATATATATATATATATATATATATATATATATATATATATATATATATATATATATATATATATATATATATATAGGAGGCATATCACACTCAGTGAAAGAAATCAACATCACACATTCCATCAACTTGAAGCATTCCGTCATGTTCCTGCGTGCCGTCATTTTACAGTGAACCATCAACTTCCAGTGTACCATCGACATCACATTTAATTCATAATATTGAAGAAAATATTATGATATTGGTGATCTGCTAGTAATTGAATTTTAGGTGAGCAAGCAATACTATTTTGGATTCTAATATTGTTGGCAATACTGGCGCTTAACAATTATTTTGTACCAGCCTTGCAGCGCGGGTTGTGTGCCTGTCAGGCAACAAAGTGCACCCTCACATGATATTCCTCTCAAACAAGTCGCAATAATAAAGTGTTCCATGAAGGTTCTTAACGAGTACACAATATATCTCACACTCATTTCTCGTCGTTAGTCGTTACGAGCGGAAACATACAAACTGACTGAACATAGAAATTTAGCATGGCTTCAAGTGCTCACTTCATCCCGAACCGCATATAGACAAGACGACACGGCGAATATAACACAGAAGATGATAGTGAACTCTCTTCGACAACGACAGATGGTGGACGTTGTTATTGGCCTGCGAGTTTTCAATCCCTACTTCAATCCTCGACTTCATTTCGTGTCTTCCCTCAGGAGACGTTGGACTGATTACATGCTCCCTATTTAGAAGTCTGGCTGCATGGATGTAATATGACGCCATTGAATGCGCTCTCCACGATATTGTTTCCAAGCACATAGAATCTACGCGATTGCTTATTCGAGAATGTCCCAGAACTTTACATATATATACATATAGCTTTTCTCAACCTGGGTAACCATATCGTGTGCGCACGAGGCCTAGAAATGCGGAAGTGGTAAGGGCGACACAGTACGCGCATCAAGTCTCACCATAGTATCTAGGCACAACTCAGTAACTGACGTGCAGTCTTCTCACCAACAACTATCGAGACACTCAAGCGGTGGCACTATCATTTTATGATTAAATGTTACAGTTTGTTGTTCTTTACACGTCTATGCCTTGTTTTTAAAATATTCTGCGCCGAAATTTCCATAGCAAAAAAAAAAAAGCTTGCTAAAGTGACTTGCGCCTTAGGGTCAGGCGTGATACGCGTGCTGTGTCGCCCTTACTGCTTCCGCGCTTCTAACGCGCAAATTACGTTCACTCAGGCGGCCACTGTAAGGGTTTCGCACCCAGGAGCACGTAAGAGTTTGTGGCCCTGGCGCGTGAGAAGACATGCAGAGTGATACGGAAAGTCGTTTTTCATGTATATTTACTACAAATGTTTCTAATGCGTTTATCTACGAAACAAAAAACACGCTTCAAATTAAGTCCCTGTGATTTTAAAAATGCAGCCCGATAGCTAAAAACATGATTTCCAAGCTCCTAAAAAGTGCTAAAAATGACTTTTCCACGTTGCTGAAGTCTAGAAAATATCAACTGTAATCGTCAAACAAAATCATATAAACCTGCATTGGACTGTACCACGTACTTTCCACAAATAAAATTATAGGGTCATCGCTTGAAGTACCGTTGAAAAACAACTGTTACTACGTAAACACTGCGCGCTAGTTTAGTCCTCTGCGCCTAGAGGCGATGAGGTGTTTGACGCACGGGTTATATTCGACTTATCGCCTTCCCCGTTTCCGTGCCCTAAACGTAAAACAAAGCTACGGTCGACTAACTCTTAAGACGCAAGATATCTGATAATAACTCGGTCAAGAATATTGCAACTAGCTCTGCTGCAGATTATGCTACCAGTAAAATGTCGGCCCAGTGGTACGACGAAAACATTGGGCACCAGTTCTGCACCTTGCACGTAAGAGCAGTGGAGCATTGCTTATGAGTGCCATTGTCGCCTTTATTGTTCTGGACCTCCAACGATCAAAGATGCTACGTCCTCTGAAGGCGCGCTTACTCAAGGTAAACACACAGGAGACAAACAGAGAGAGTGAATGAGGGATTTTGGTCAGCGCTTAAGGGTTCCGTAGAGGGGGCACAGAACCTTGGTCGTGGTCTGTTGTTGAACTAGTAGCCCCGAAGTAGGCATAACCTCCGCTTCGAGCCGTCTCTTTGGAACTCCGG
>PNEQ01024039.1:8031-101226 GCA_003012365.1 Medauroidea extradentata | reverse complement strand
GTGCTGCGGAGGTTTGATGACGTGCCATCTACTAGCACCCGTCAAGTGGCGCATGCAGTCCGCACTGGACACGTGAATGTGTGGAGAGTTGTAAATGAGCAGCTGCTCCATCCATATCGCCGACAGAAACTGCACCATTTGAATGCTGAAGATTATCCACAACGGCTACAGTTCGTGCAGTGGTGTCTACAACGATGTGCAGTACAGCCATGTTTTCCACGCATCGTATTGTTTACCGATGAGGCACGATTCACAAGAGGTTTTGTGTTGACTTCTCGTAACAGGCACATTTGGGCGGAGGAGAACACTCACGCGACCTTCGCGTCCAATCACCAAGTACAATTTGGTGTTAATGTTTGGTGTGGTATTGTAGGTGACCATTTAATTGGCCCATACACGTTACCTGCTCGCTTAAATGCAGACAGGTACATGGTGTTTTTGCAAGATGTTTTGCCAGAGTTGCTGGAAGACGTCCCATATCAGATTCGACGACATATGTGGCTGCATCACGACGGTGCACCTCCGCACTATGGTGCACGTGTACGAGAGTACCTGAACAACACATTTCCAAATAAATGGATAGGCCGTTGTGGGCCGAGATCATAGCCTGCAAGGTCCCCAGATCTTACACCAATTGACTTTTACCTATGGGGGCTACGAAGAGTTTGGTATACGAGACTCCAATAGTATCTGAGCAGGATCTCGTCTCCAAAATACAGGCTGCTGCAGAAGTGATACGAACCACGCCCGGCGTGTTTTACCGTGTTCAACAATCGTGGCATCGTCGATGTACACTCTGTGCCGAGGTTGGCGGCCGACAGTTCGAGCACTTCCTAAGACTAATGTATTACAGTTACACGGTCATTTATGCTATGTGAACTTAAAGGAGTTCAAGTAAACTACAGGCAAACGACCGCAATGTAATATGTGTTAACAAATTAGTCACAATAACTTCACTGATCTCTGTGTTTACATACTGTACTATTGTATTTCTTTGCACCATCGAGTTTCTAGCATAGGGAGGTTATAACTGACAGCTACCGTACATACGTAGTAGATGCACATGTCATACGTACATTGTAGTTCTGTACTCCTAATGTATCGCATTTATCAACGGAAATGTTTAATACCACTCTCTGGAACCTTGTCCTGTTGACATACACAACCATCATTTCATGGGTGTTGTACTAGTTGCCTACCTCCGGGTTTTAAACACAACAGGTTTCATTAGGACATTCAACATTGTTTAACTACACTTCAACACTAAGGTGCTCTTGATAACCTATCTTAAAAACAATAGTCGTCCTCATGTTTATACGAGGTTTTATTTGTTTGTCACATACGTAGTAAAATCCTGATACATTTCCTCGTGTTTATAAAATCAAGTAAATCATACCTCAGGATAACACGTCTTCACTACGGTTAAATCAAACATTACAAGATCAAATACTCTGTCGTAATTGTTTGCCATATGTAGTTAGATTTCGTGTCACTTCAACGTGGCAGACGAATGTCATAATGCACTGTACCGCCGCACATAGCATACGGTCTTGATGCTCGTTTGGAACGAAAATGGTGTCTCCTACACACTTGCAACAAGAGGACCTTTTTTGTTATGCATGGCATGCTCGCCAAGTATTCGTCCTCAAATACTCCCATATCTAAACAGTGCAAAAGTTTGACGACATACAAGGGTGGTCACCCCTGTGATTTGCATAATGGCGGAATGCTAGAACGAGCATTTGCTGTGGGATTACAGATCTAGATAACATGAAATACTGTTCTGGATTTCGTCCTTTCATCGCATATGGTTTCCGATTTTTCGAGAAAAAACTGTTTCTAATTTCAATTTTAAAGGGCTTATTGCTTCCGTACTATTCGGTTTAGGTACTGTGTGTCCTTTATGTTTTCTGCTTCATTTTTCATTAGGTATTAGCAGCCAAAGTTTGATGGTCGAATTTAGAAACATCCTGTATATCGAAAACACAAATTTCTCTTTTTTACGTCTTTGAAGTTGTATTTTGAAACTATCCTGAAATTGTATTTTGGGTCTTTACGTAAACATAATTTTGGAGCAAATATCATTTCGATATCTTCATTGGTTCGATAACTATGGAAGAATAACTGAAAACGCATTTCACGTCTTTACATTTACATAATTAAAGAATTTCGAAACGTCTTGAAGTCGTATCTTATATATTTGTAAACGTATCTAACTGAAGTGAAAATTACTACACTAGCCCTTTGGATTTAAGCTGTACAAACGATTATTAAAAAACACATTTTCCCCCCTCAATACTACTTGGGAATAAAATTTCGCAAAATCCCTAAAAATTTTTTTGATGTGCACATGAATATAATTTTGAAGTGCAAAGCAACTCTGTATTCCGAAGGGTTAGATATATATCGAAAATTGATCGAAAATTTATTTCAGGTCTTTTCACCCCCCCCCCTTAAGGGTTGAATTTCGTAAAACCCTTAAATTGGCTAATATGCGTTATTATGATTGACCCATTGAAGTAAAAGTCACGACGATAGACCACCGAGTTCAAGCTATGTAGACGAAGCTTAGAAAACACATTTTACCCCTTATAACCCACTTACGAGCTGAAATACAAAAAAAAAAAAATACATTCTTAGTGTTCGCCTACGACCTAAAAGTAACCCATACAAAAATTTTACCTACGTTTCTAGGCCCAACTGTTTGGGCTGCAGTTTGATATGTCGGTCAGTCATTAAATCAGTCAGTGAACTCATACACACACACACACACACACACTAATAAAACATCACTTTTTCAGACTTTCAAAGCTGCCTTTGTATTTATTGGTATATGATATGCGTTGTCTAACCATCAGTCTCAGCTAAACTACTGTTTTGAAAGCACACGTTTTTCACGAGTGAAACGAATTACGCTAGGTAAACAGCTAAAATAGTTCATAAGTACCATAATATTACGTTCAGAAATTTATGTGCATAATACCTTTACAATTTATTTTCTGTTCGCTGATTAGAAATAAGCCTAATGAAAATAGTTACGGAACCTAAATTAATGTCCTCATTAGTTGTAATATTGCAACAGCATTCATAAACACTGGAGTTTTATTCAGGAATTAGTACATTTTAGTACATTTCAAAACAAAATACGTACTATTTTACTACTCGACCACGATAACAAGTCCCGCGGGGAAAATGTGAACTACCGCTGTGTTGTCCTTGACCATGCGCAACTGGTGTGGCGCACCACAACACCGACCATAATACAGTGGCACAGGCAGTTGGCTAGGTTTTCGTCGCGCTACGTCTCCACTTACCGTGTGCCATGAACTCATGTCAGGCGCCTCCCTGTAACGTGTCTACCTACTATTAGCGCTAAGCTTCTTCCCCTAACGGGAGGAATTGTTGTCATGGTCGAGTAGTAGCATGAGAAGGGCAATACATTTTCTTATTTGCCGTCCTGAAAAAAAAAAAAAACATACAATGGTCTGCAATATACGATTTTACCAGGAAAATTTGCGCAATGTATCATGGATAGAAGCAGCTGCTTTTACACAAACATAGACTGAAAACTTGTTTTAATATACTTGGAACAGATATAACACTAGTTATTCACATACAACATCGATATAACAGTTGTAACTACATATTTCATTAATAATATTGTTGCAAGCTGTGATTCTGAGGGCTGGAGGCTGTGTCGAAATGCCTTTTGGAATAGCCCATGATTCACAAGCCGGACTGCCTCATTGTGAGAATCCCGACTAAGTACGTCATAGAGACCTGTTTCAACTGCGCCTTAACCCTACGAGGCCGGCCTATGAAGCTCAAGTCACGTCCGAAGCATGATGTAATGTCTATTTTTAGACTGCTGTAATTCGGTGAATCCCCGGAGTTTGTCCGAAGTATATAAGGCTCGAATCGACACATTTGGGGAGAGTTCGCAATTGGTTGTGCTAGAGGAAGGTGCTATGCCTGTGGAGAGAGACTGGTGAAGACATCTTGGTGACATCAGAGTCTACTGTGAGGCTGCCGGCACATACCTTCAGAGCAGTATTGGGGGAAACTAGAGGACTGCTGCTGCGGGTCGACAGACAACAAGGAGGTGTGCGGTGGGAGTCAAACCTAAGACCGCAAGAGTGAAGACAGTGGTGCACTTGGCGTGCTGCGCAGCACTTTATGAGCCATCACCACTTCGGACGTAAAAGGTTGTACATTGTCACTATTTGAAAGACTGTTGTTTGGAAATATGACTGATGGTAGACATATATTTTTTTTGTGTTTTAATTGTCAAAGTTAATTAACATTTCTGTGGTACAGTAGTAATTGTGCGCATAACTAATTGTGTTTGCTGTTTTTTGTATTTTTGTAAGTTTTGTGAGCCAGTAAATCGATAACTTTATTCAACTCTTTTATTTCTAATTATAAGACCTCTATCCCAAAGAGCTCAGAGAATTGCCCACATTTCAGTTTTTGCTTAGCTTGTAATATTAAGTTATGAACCACGTGTAAGCTAAAATGTCGCATCGCAAAATAACTGACAGTAATTTCGAACAATTCAAAACTATTTATAATTTTTTATTGTAATTATAACGACCAATTAAAAGCTACAATGTTAAAAAAGTTAGTAGGTCTACAATTAATTTTCTCCCGTCTCATACAAACTAGCATATAATGCAAGTGTCCTATTTCATGCGAAACCACATTTCAAACTTCAAATAGAAATGGGAGCAAAAACACTCGATCGTGATTGTATCACCATTTAACACTAATCTTTTCCTAATAATGAGAAATATCGAGAAGGTACATGTGCAATTTCAATTTTATAAATCAGTTTTCGCCAAAATGCCTTGGCTATTATTGCATTCTAACGTGTAAAACAACTTCGTCACATAGTAATTAAAATTACGAAAACCCTACAGTATAGCCCCAACAATATTCCTATTTAAATATGAAGTGAGAAATTTTGGGGTGTTATTCGTTATTTAATACAAATTTGTAAAACCATTAGACACTAGAAGGTTTTGTCAAATGATTCGCACTCATTCCATTATTATACCGTGACCAACTATGTCGGAAAAGTAACTACAGTTTCTTTCAATTCTTTGTACGTGTTCAAATAATATCGGCAACTATTTTCATGCAAACGGCCTGTTCACTCTCGGGGCTAACAACCGACTACCTCGTGATAACAGATATGCTGAGAAAAACGTTTATGAATACAACAATTAACAGAAAACAGTGCACACTTCATCTAATTAATAGGTCTATGTAAATACAGATAGTAATACAAAAGAGTAAACGTGAACTAGTTGATTTACTCTCTTTCTCTGTCGCCGTTAATTTTCATTTGAAAATCCCTGGACATAAGGAATTTTGGCAGGTTTTTAAAGTAGAATCAATTGTCTTGCCACACCGTTTTAAATAATGAACCACTGTACTGAACTGTATGCCAGAGCGAAATTGTTTGTGTAAAATCATCCTATTTTCCCGGCATGCGAAATGTTCTGACGTCACCGGCCAAGTGTGGAATCACTATAGTTTTTCTTTGATTTACAGAGTTTTATTTTGATTTAACTGCTTAATTTGTCCTGAATATACTTGAAGCGTTAGGAGGTAAGCATTTACAGTGACTACTAAAATAAAATTTCCGAATTTCTTTTGACTAACAATGACAACTGTAACTGATACGTGTGATCAGCTGTTATCACCAATTGTTATTTGTTAAAAGACATTTTCAAAAAAAGTAATGTAGAAGTTCAACTAATAAATTTCCCATTGCAACTTAAAAACGCGGTTGAGGTGGCGAAACGGTAACAATTTGAATAGCATTCGGAGGGATCCAGGTTCGATCCCAGCTCTAGTAATCCTGATTTCGGCTTTCTATAGTTACCCGAAATCGCTCTAGGAGGATATGGGGCGATTAATTAAAAAGACCAAGACTACTTCCTCTCCTAATTCCTGTCGTGTCAAGCTGCGCTATTGTCTCTAAAGACCTCACAGTTGATGACACGTAAAATCAACATACCTTAACTAAAAAGGTACCGGTACACAATTATGTGTTAACTTTTTTCTTACACCCATGTATGACTAAATGTTTATAGTATAAATATTACATAATGTGTGAGCACAGTAAGTCAGAATGTAATTTAATTGCGAGTATCAGGCAGATTTTCTCAGAGACTTCCAATATGACTTGTCATTGCGTCCCACCGCTAGTATGTTTCGCCTCTCTTCACCTTTATTGGCTCTGAAGACATCAGCTGTTCCGCGTCGCCCAACTCTCACATAACATTATTCCTAAACTGCATCATCCATATGATGTCGAATGTTGAAATATAACAAGATTTCTTGCCATGTTACAGTGTTATGTTGTCTTGAGAAATGAGTAGATAACGTTTATATTGTAGAATATTTAACGGCAGAAACCTCGTGCATCAGAGTAATTATAATGTTGTAATTTAGGTAAATACGTTAAAGTTTTACATAGAAAATATGGTGAATTGGCAGTCGTGTAAAATTTACTTTCGATAATGATTTATTGCAGCAAGAATTTTAGCTTTATATTGTTGGCATTAACAACTGAAGTCATAGACTATTGCTAAATTTTAAGGTTTGTGGTGACACAAATAAAAAAAAGTTTCGAGTTAGAATAAAAAAAAGCAGGGAACGATAAATAAGGAGAGAGGTGAAGAAGACGGTTCAAACATACTGAGAATTTTTCGACAAGAGCTAGTTTATAACACCGAGGCGAACTTTTTTACCTGAAAATCTACCAAAAGTAGGAAGGATCGGTAGATTAGAATGGTTCTATTCTGGAGCACTGAGTATCGTCTAGAACAACGCCGGAGACTTGGGCCCCGGTCGATGCGACTGCATTCTGGGTCGATAACTAGGTGTTCTGGTAAGGTACTCATTCAACGTTTCTGAAACAGTGGAAGTAAAACGATTGTACCAGCAAGGAAGCAATTGCTAACTCTTCGTGGATTCTGTAAATTTATGAACTTATTCATATATTTGTTGATATGATTGAAATTAAAATCGTTTAAGGTAATTTGCTTTTACCCTCTCTAGATCCGACGACCTGACGAATACTCTAAACTGACGGGCTACCAAACTTAAAGAAGAGGGCAAAATTATTGTACTAATTTTTCCGCACATAATATACAGGAAGAAGATTATAGACCATCAATCAGACTATATTTTAGCTGACCCTTCCAATGTCGGTGTAATGAGCGGGCAATTTTGCTTGTTGCACTGCATATTTCGTAGTATTAGTAATTCGGTTCAGTCTGAATTTCTCAATCATAAATTTATTTTCTTGACAAAGTCACCGGACATATAATAACATTGTTTTCGTTTCTTCTTTTATTCCAGCTTTGTCATTATAATTGAACATAACCTCAATAAGAATAATTAAATTCAATTATTTTGAACTACTCAAAGTGAGTGCTGTTGACGAATTCTTTTCTAGCATCCTTCACGTAAACTTTTACACACACACACACACACACACACACACACTTTCTTCTAATCTCCAATGATATCCGACAGAAAATAAGATGACAGTTTACTAGTCCATGCGTTCCACCTCTGGTACGCTGCCACTGTTTATCAAAACTGGGGACAGACCCAGCTGCAGACCAGCCCCCTCACCGCGGGTGTAACGTTGCCGTCACCCAAGCCCTACGCTGTGTGTGTTAGGTATACCAAGAGGCGTGTCAGGCCTCTATTTACTCCCTCTTGTCGGGTAGTCTTTGCAGCCGAATGTATTCCAGCGTTGGAATACTAAGCCGAAGCTTTTCGCCCTTCGCTTTCAGACACCGAACTGGTCAGATATTGGTGATTTTTGGTGGCGGATTCTCCTAGACCTCTCTTACACGTTGCAGGCAGATTAGTCAGGATAACAAGGCTCACATGGCCTAATATGACCCCAACGAGTTACTCTCGGCTTAGTGTGTTCCAATGCAGAAGGTGCTTTATTCACGACACACAATGACGTAGTCAGAACACAAGTACAGTATGTGTTAAGATTGCACAGTTCTTTGCGTTTCAAAAGTATTTATTTAAGTGGGCGGCAGTAAAAATATATATATATATCTTCCTGGGTTGAACTACTGTAACACAGAAAAGTTATTTTACGTTTCACTTTTAGCGTTTGTGCGCATTGCAACTTTGTTAGTTAAGTTAAGACTTAACTATAAAATGAAAACGGATATTTTCCGAGACAAGTTCCTTATTGTTTAGTAAACTTTAAAAGATTATAACAAAGTAAAGTAAATTACTAATCCGGTTCGCTGTATAATTTACAGTTATAAAATTTTGAATTGCAAAGTAATTCATCGCCAATCTGATGTTTTCGACACACCGAGATAACACAGTTCAACGACATTTTATGGTTGTTTGTAGAATTTACGTATCATAACTTGAAAAATACTATCCCGGTACGAATGTTGTATGCCGAAAATAAGAATATTTTTTGTAGTATGTTTTTAACTAATAACTGTGTTTTCGTTCTCACGGACCTCGCAGTGAGCGACAATACTATTCAACATGTCTACTTTTTTTGCTATGGTCTGTATGTTATTTTGAATGGATATTCAATACAGCAGGGGCATTATGTAATTTAATTCATTATAATGTTTCTTGTGACTAAATGCATAACAAAATTAAATCATGTTTGGGTTTACATCGATTCGTTAGTACAAAAAACTTGATCAGCTGTGTTTTATAATATGCTTAGGTGATTAATAATTTGGTATCACTATGTAAATTTATCGCTACAAAATTATTTTCCCTGAAATGTTGTTATATAACATATATGTTTTTCACATTCCGTAGCTCGCGTTTCTCATCGAACTGAGTTAATATTTTAATGCAATAAAATTAATTAATGCACTGTTGAACAAACACAGTTGCTCCTGCATGACGTAGACCCGATAGTTTTTTTTTTCGACGATGTGGCTGGTGAAGGAACATACTGAGTCATGTTACCTGTTCCAAGTAGGAAACGCAATCACAGCAACATTTTTTGATATTTTGCCGCTGTACAGTTAGGCAATGTTGCCACGTGAACAGACACGTGAGAAACATAGGCAGAAAACATTATTTGGCAACTTGTATCCAGCGATTATTGCTTAGATAATACGGACCTTCATTGAGCGGTAAGTCTTGAGAGTGCTGAGCAATTTTACTGTGAAATGTATTTTGTTTTCATAGAATAATAATTTAGGAATAACATTTTGACTCACTTCTGCGCCGCGGTCAATAACCATGTACGCGAGCCTAAGAGGCCATGATCCATTCCGTGTACTTTTTATCGAGAATTATTTCTTAAGCCTTAAGGCGAGCACATAACGCGAAATCGTCAACATATTTTGTTGAAAACAGTTTTCTAGGTTATGTTCATTTATTTTGTTTTCAAGGCAAACATTACCACAGTTTTAGCAAATTATTTAATGATTTTTTGTTGTTAATTAAGTTATCAACTGCAACGGGCAGGGCCATTGTATGAGAATGTGAGGCCGGGGGCAACATAAATCGGAAGCCCTCTCCTCCGTTTTTTCCTTTTTACATGCAGTGATAATTCTTAAGGTATGGCATGTTTATCTTTGTATTGGCATGTAGTCACTAATATAAACATTACAATTGCAAGTATCACAATAAAATTCATTCAATTCACACAGAAATATTACAGATGTAAATGAGAGCAAAGCTAAAAATAATATAAGTTACTAATATGCAGTTCTTACAAAACTAAATAAGTACTTCGTATTGTTGTGCCATATGTGATACAACACCAGTTCATTTCAATTATTAATAATATTTTTTTTTTAAATTAAAAAATTGTGAGGCGCGGGGAAAATCACCCACTAGCCCCTCCTTCCTCTCTAGACGTGGCATTGGCCGCAACCATACAATTATTTTTTGTTTTAAGAAATAGACTACGTAGCAAAAACTTTTTTTCTACAAAATTGTAAGGTGATTTTACAATACAGTATATGTTATCCTTTCAACTTAAAAAAAAGTACCGCAAAAGCAACATAAATAAGTGCTTAATTAAACGGCTGCATTGTTCTCGTTTTGAGTAAAAAAAAATAATTGTCAACTTTCTTAAACACATGAAACAATAAGTACCCTCGCTCGTATCCATACTAAACCACGGCGATTGTTGAGGAACCATCCCATCATTCGCCTGGAGTGATTTCGGGAAACCATGGAAAACCGTAATCTGTATGGCTGGAGCTGGGGAACGAACCCTTGTCCTCCGGAAAGCGAGTCCAACGAGGCATTGTTGCGCCCATCTCGCCTGGTGGTCGTGTTAGGCTTCAGTACAATATAAATCAGCGACCTACTACGAAACAAGAAGATAATATTTCCGAAGGCTGGTCAGTCACGACTCGCTTAAGGACGTTGGCCCCGTAAAAATTCAAAATTTAATATTTGTGCCAAACACTGTTCAGCTTTTACACATAACATAACATGTCATTTCCCCGAATAAAAAAAATAGGGCCCATAGTTTTAGCATAATCATCTATCAAAGTCACAAAATGGCAGTTGCGGTGTAGCCAAAATAATAAAAAATAATTAACTTGCAAAAACAAGATAATTCATATCGATACTTAATGATGTAAACTACTTCAAGACACTTTTGTAAAAACAATTTTTTAAAAATTGATGAAAATGAGTAAATTTTTGCATAACTTTGACTTTCGACTACTACTGAAATATAGAAAACTAACTTTTGTCAAACATGTCATGAAATGCATGGATACACTGATTTTCAGTTCCCGTAATTTTGAATTCATTAGTTAATTACTTTTTTGATTTTGCTGCACCGTAATGGCCATTTCGTGACTTTGATGAGTCATTTTGTAAAAACTATTGGGCCTATTTTTTTATTTGGGGAAATGAGTTGTTATCTGATGTGCAAAAGTTGAATGGTCTTTGGCACAAATATAAAAAAATTTAATTTGACGGGTCCAACGCCCTTAATATTAACTACGCTGCCTCTCCCCAGAAGAACTCCCAGGCACATAATTGGCCAAGGTGGTCAAGTTGTAGGCGAGACGAATGGGAAAGGCGAGTCTGTGAGACGCTCACCTCAGAGGGGAGGTGGACCATCGGTAAATTATCGACGCAGAGTGTCCTGTGAACTGAATTACCAGGCGTTCATCTTTTGACGGCCGGCTGGAGTTAACCTAGGTTTGCTCGGCACGTGACCAGGTTCGGTCCTTTGCAACAGGTTGGCCAGGTTGCGACTGAACGCGTGCAGGAGATTAGCTTGGTTCGCTCTTTGCACGCAAGCAAACTTAACTCTCGAGTCATTTTGTAAACGCCTGGAGTTTAAATTTTATCATACCCGTGCTAAGCGAATGACTTTTCGTAAACACCTTTCAACTGGCTATTGTCTCAATTCGTTCCTCCCCGGTTTCTCTCCTCCCCCTTTATTATATATATATACACACACATAGGTCGATGGCTTGTCGTGCGCATGCGTTTTTTTCGAGCGGGAGGGGTGAAGTGCCGGTGTTGAAGGAGAGAGGGGTGCCACGAGGGAGTAGCTGTGTAGAGGAGAGTTCCCCAGTAGCGCCCGGACCTGTGTGCGGTGTAGGTGGTGGGTTACATAACGGTCACTCTCGTTTTACTAACACTTCACAACTTTCCCCTTTAGCTTTGAAGTGTTCAGGAAACCCGACCAAGCGAACATAGAGCACCAACAACATTTTTAAACTGCATTAAATTCTTTCATTACAAAATGCGCCGTACTCAACATAAACACTGTAAACTTGTCTGCGATAGGCCGTACGTGTGTGCTATGCCAAATATAGCGTTTTTATTCTGGCCCGAAGGAGGTATAGCTTCACAGTGATGAGTTTTTTGACTCTGTGTTATTCTGGGAGACAAGGTGTTAATATTTTTGTGCTATCGTTTGGAACATCCGAACCCTGTCGTGGTGGGAGCGCTTACAAAGTACAATTCGCAGACGGCCAGTCCAGGACGCGGGTATATCTCGTGGCTTAGTGTTGACGACGTGAGCACGTGTTGCACGAACAGGCATGTGTAGATAAAATAAAAAGTGTGATGAAACGCGCGGGAACAATACACAGTTTCACCCCGCCATGAAAAGCTTCTCGTGCTATGGTCCGGTCTTCGGGCCTGCCCTGCTCGCTCTAGTAGCTTGTGGGATATTCCAGCAGCTCTCCTGCTCCGGTGAGTTCCAGTCTTTGACAGTGCTTGACCTTTGCTCGTCTGTGGTTTGGCCTTTTTGTCCATTTTACATCCGAGAAGACATTTGTATGTTAGAAGGAGATTTCGCGATACAGACGCGTACTAAATTGTGTTATTGTCATATATAACGTGATTTATGAAGAATATAAGCAGAGTTTTTTTGTCCATTACATCGCAGAGAACATAAAAAAAAAAAGACCGCGACTGTACAAAAGTATAGGACAATTTAAAAGTAGTCATAATATACGGTTAATTGGTGTGCCGAAACACATGGTCTTAAATTTAAGATCACGTGGGGTGACTAATAAACATTTCGAAATATATTTTCCTAACATATGACAGCCCTGAGTAAATATATTTACTTGCGGAATAATCAAAATTGTAAGTATCCACATGAAATCACATTAATATCTACTCACAGTTGATACTTATAGAGAATAACAACTGTGTAAAATTGCCCTAAGTCAGTCTCGCTTATGGTTACTCGAATTCTGCATAGAGGTTTCACACCTCATAATACACTTACAAGATTTTAAACTTCCTTTTGCACCGATACATATTTCCAGCAGTTGCCACCACATGTAAGATGTACGCACAATGCATTTGTTTTTTTAATTGAATGGTATATCCACGAGCAAAGATAATATTCCTAAGTAATTACGTACTATGCTGAATTATGTCGATAGCACGTAAGTAAACACTAATTTAGTAGATAATACCACAGCGGTTACAAGTAAAATTTCGTCTTTATGCACGAATAACAAATGTAAACAATGCACGTCAAACTACAGTTTACCTAGAAATCGCTGCTGTCCGTAAATGTAAATATTTGGTAACACCACAATGAATGTTTCCGCATCCTGAAACGTACTCCACAAATTTCACATAGCACAATGCAGTGGTGGATTTAGAAACATACTAGGGTAAGGGCTGGGGGTGCTTACGTATTTTTATGGATTGTAAAAAAATACTAGCCATCTCAAAAGTGTGGTTGTTTACTGTTACAGAACATTAAAAATAACATACATGCAAGTAGGGCACATTAAATGTACTTGGATCATCATAGAACAAAACTCTGGTTTTCTTGAGGTGACTGGATATTGGCTACGTAATGTTTAACACGATTTGTTGGGGGGGGGGGGAGACGCTTCAGCCCGGAAGCCCTTGGCACAATGGCATCTTAATGGCAGATACATAACACCATACACTTAAAACCATGGGGCATGCATTTGTGTCGTAATGATTGCATTAGTCTATATTTACTCTACAAGGACGGCAGCGAAAATGCGGGAAGGGGAAGGACATTATTATAAATTCATTAAGTGTTCATGGTTTAAAACCTGTAGATATATAGTTTACGCCTGAACAATTTCAACTTAAATATGCATTTAAAACTCTAGCACTAGTTTAAAATCGACTTCTAACTTTTAATATAGTTGTTACATAAGTGTAAATAATTTTGTGCTCTAAAAATATCATATGAAGTAACGATACTTCGTGTTCATTAGACAATAAACGGCACTGCTCTAGCTAAAACGAGGTTTTCGAAAGCAAGACACCTTGGACATAAACTTGCCAGGGGATAAACCATATTACATACGTACTTAGTTTATTAATTGCATATTTTTAGTGACCCTGAACTGTTGGTAGGGGAACGCTGGGGATGGGAGGAAGGAATCTGTCAATCCACATTAAGAAACCATGCCAGTATTAGCCTAGTGTGTTTTCGGAAAACCATGAGAAGCCAAAATCCGGATCGTTGGACTGGAATTCAAACCCAGGTTCTCCCAAATGCGAGTTAAGACCTCGACCCATCATTACTACTGCTTTCACGATAACTATTTTTTATTCCTAATGGTGAAAAGATATCGAAAAAAAACTATTGCACAATTTAGTTAAAAATTGTTTTACTACGTAGCCAATTTTTTTCTAAAATAATATTTATATACTGACTTGGCTAATTAGTTCATTACTGAGAATTTCCTTGATTGCATAGTCAGCTGAAACCATTGTGTATTTTATTTTATCTTGAAAAATTTAGTTTACATAGTATAGAGTGTTTTTAACTAAATTGCGCAACAACTAATGTATATATGTTCTCGTTTAGGATTTAAAAATAGTTACTGTAAAAAAGTAGTAATAATAGGCCAAGGCCTTAAGTGATTTGCCATTGCGCCACATACGGCTAAAAGAGTAACCGTGTTTAATGGTTTAACAAATATTTTCTTAGAGAATGCCAGTTTGTAGTATGCATATCGAAAATCACGATATAAAAAATAAATAAAGTAACTCAACTATCTTAAAATATTTACGGTAGCGCAAAGAAGCGGGCGTAACTTCGGAAAGAAAAAAATGCGAGCTGAACAGATGAAAAGGCATGCTTAAGAGCCCGCGTCGCTTATTATGTTACATTTTTCCTAATTCCTTCCTGATAAAAATTTTGGCAAGATTTAATTGAAAATATTTCAATAGGAACGTACATTGTATTAGAAAAATTGAAGCGTAACTACCAAATAAATAAGCTAATTTAAATTTTAACACAAAAATTCTCTCTCACCAAATTATAAATACTAAGTAGCTCCCGATACCGAATTCATCCAACAATACGCTCCGAATAGTAAAATGTCATGTTTATATAAAGTAACATTGCCGGCTATTCTTCACATCCTTCTTTTATTAAACACAAAACTAATATTAATAACAAAATAGGTGACGCAGCCTCTTAAGGGCGCGTTGCCTACTGCGGAGCACTGATGAGAACAACGCTGGGTATTTACACTGTCAAGTATTTTATGAATGAAGGCTCCGGCTAGCTGGACGGTGTACGAAGTAGTGTCCGCAACAGAATTAAATAGAAATATGATACTAGTATTCTAGTACGAGTTGGCGAATCGTCAATTAAGGCATAACATTGACAAAATTTTACAGCTTATCTTAAGGTTCTGACGTCTTTGAAAAAGCAAATAAAAGCAGAACATGGTGTTTAATGATGTTTCCTTGGACATATAATTAAATTTTTTGTGAGAGTCTGAAATAATTAGGAATTGAACACTGTAACTAGTTAAGAACTATACCACAAACATCGGTAAACAGCCAGTCGAAATACTACTGACTTACGAACTAATTTGGTTATAACAGTTCACTCAACGATGCGAATTTAGACCGACATTTAAGTGTACGAGTTAAAGCCTATAAGGTAACGATGTAAACATGTTGCTACGATGAATTTAAGCAAACTTGACTAAGTAGCATCTTCTCCGTGATGGAACAGGCTCAGTTGTGAAGTGGGTTCCTGACATCTTCTTCCAGGCATAGATAATCATACGTACATAATTATTCCTCCTTCTTCCCCGAACAGAAGTGAATTCCGTGCCACTTCACTTTTTACCGCTCCTAACATTATATTACAACAACGGTCGTAGAAGAACAGGTCTGGACACTCGCCTATCTACCAATATATTTTACTTGACCCCCTTGTTGTCCGGCTGTAGATCATCGAGTTACCGAGAATGTTGTACTTTTTGGCGCTGTATTCCGGGCGGTTGGACTCAAACTCCGCTCACTTTTTTCCATTGTTAACATTATAAAGTAAACAAAGATTTCTGGAGTCATGATTTAAAATTGTGAGCAAAGGAAGTATTTCATAAATTGATAAAAAATACGTTTTGATAAATTGTTTATCTTAGTGGGAGGGAAGTGGGCGGAGTTTGAGCTCGACCACCCGGATTACAGCGCCAAAAATGTATAGCATTATCGGTAATTTGGTGAACTGCAGCCAAACAACAAGGGGGTCAAGTTTCCAGGCGAGTGTCCAGACCACGGGGGTAGCGTAAGTTCTGAATGAGAGCGAGGGGAGTGAAGCCAAGAGGGGGGAGAAGTAGCCACCAAATTTGCCCGCCGCCATACTGCTTTAACCTCAAAAGTATGTCAGATAGGTATTTTTTATGGTAAATTAATGTATTATGCTCTTTAATTGATGTTTTAGGTTGAAAACTCAATATTTTAGCCCTGTTTACACACCTAACTAATATTTCCTCAATTTTTTAATTAGTCGGCCGTATTGATTCCAGCCACATCAAGCCTTTATTTTGTTACAATTCCCGGTGACAAGCTCCATCTGGACCCTTCTAACATCTTTGGTCCAGACCTGTTCTTCTACGGCCGTGATTACAACGCTACATTCTCTCATTCTAAAGTAAACAACACAAAACAAGAAACTACCACTGAAATAGCAACATTAACAGTCTCTCTGGAAGTGCTTACACCATATTGCCAATACAACACATCAAACAGTTTTACATGTACATTGAATTTATTTTGTGTTAATTTACTTATTCAGTTTGTCAATTCCTTGGGTTAGTATATACTAAAAATGATTTTCTGTAGGTTTACTAACGACCAAATGCTATCCTACAACATGTTAAATTATATTCGTTGGACTTTTTGTCACCATTCACGATATCGCTCTCGAACATGAACAAATTTCTGTATTTAGAAGAAGGAAATATCGCTAGACAAAAAAAAAACCATAGGAAAAAATTTATAAATAACTTTGCTGTTTTCAGGTCATTGAAAGAAAAACAAAATATCATAGAGCAATGTGAAACACACCGAGATGAGCAAAAATGTCAGTGGTGGCATGCATGGTATATTCGACTGGCAGTGAGCCGCGTATTAAGAGTGTGTGTGGTGTATAAGCACAAAGAACACTCAATCGAAATGTACACTTTTTGAAAGTCAATATGGAAAACTACAAAACCACCAATCCTTGATAATGATTTGGCCAACTTACTGAGCAAACATTTACCCAGAATAATCCATTTGTTAAGCGTGATCCTATTGCGCCACAATTAAATATACAAGATTTCGGCATCAGAAATTATTCTTCCGAAATACGTTACTTGAGAAAAATTATTGCTGAGAAACTTTAGAAGAACTATTATATAAGATTACTTTTTTTTTTTTAATTTCGCAATTTGGCTTTTACAAACGTACAATTTGTAACCGTTGTTTTTAGCGCTTAATCAAATACAGCTCCTTATTAAGGTGACCACCTGGGTGGATGTGTTTTGTGCAATCGATGCCTAGAAATGCGGAACTGGTAAGGACGACACAACACGTGCATCACGCCTCTCCTTAGCATGTAGGCGTAAGTCACTGAACTGGCGTGCAGTCGTCTTGCTCATAATTTGTCGACTACGAATTTTTAAAGTTACAGGTATATTGTACACGCATATATAGTTTAAGAGATTCTGCGGTGTGATTTTAAATACTGGAAAAATTACAGCCATATTCGCCATTTTCGGCAGCTAGGAAATACGCTTTAATAAGTAGTGGTGAACCTGAGATTTGCGTACACATGTAACGTACTTTGAATGCTATCCTAAAGCAGGTATTTTTCGCGTTCATTGTGCAGTTTTCGAATTTACTTGTAACGGCCAAGGCTGTGCACACCGCTCGGTGGTTTGGGCAGATGGCTCTACCTGAAGCTGATTGGCTTGTTGGAGGCTCAAGAGGGAAAGGGAGATACGAGTGAAATTGGCGCGCACCTAGTGCTCCGCTGATCGTAAACTCAAATCCCTGTACTAGCTTATACGCTACTCGTTGTACAGCTGAAACTGTAGGACATTGCCATTTTATTGTTAGATAAGCTGTAGCATAAGTTTTTAGGACCATGGGGTGTTTCCGTTTCAGTAAGAATAGCCGGTTTTAAATAACCCGACAACCTAAGACCTGTGCATTGGGAATACATAGAATCTGTTTCTGAAAATATATATATATATATATATATATATATATATATATATATATATATATATATATTCCTAACCCATTGCAACAATATTCAGCGGGTACCTTAAAAAGATAATAAATAAATAAATAAAAATAAATATAAGAAAATAAAAAAACTACACGGAGAATGATACTATTTATTAAAATTGCTTTAAACCGAAAACAGGAAACATGGTCAATTAAATAAACAGAATATACAGAAATGTATAATTTATTACGTATTTAAAATGTTATTACGGGGACACAGATGTACGTACAGACAAATGCCAGACATAAATGAGGCGAAAAACGGAAATGGAAAATTAAAAAATAGTCATACGGCGTATGAACATTGCTTAACTCTATTTGCTAAAAAGTAAGCACGAGAACTGATTTTAGAATAAAGTTGTATTTTCCCACGTTCTGCATAGTTGGCACGCGTAAGCCTTGTTCGATCATCATGTAAGTGTTAAGACAGGTACAGTAACTTAGAAGTGAATAACAATGACGGATAAGCCTAATTGTTGCTACTATATTAAGTCGCAAAAACAAAACAAAACTATGTTCGTTTGTTTCGAAACCCAACTCTCGTGATGATTAAAAAGGAATAGTGTCAAAATAAAAAAAATCCCCGAGGCACATTACGAAATGCAACAAAACATTTTAAGGTGGTTATCCCAGCTGAGCTCCTAGATAATTAAAAAAGAATCAGGTAATTTTGGAATAGATAATTTTGTGTTGTTTAATTTGTACAGTCTGCAGTTTTGATTACTTACTTACATCATTTTTGTATCGTAAATTACTGCAATGAATAGTCAAATACCAGATATTTGTGGGTGCGTTCACAGAACTAATTACATACTAAAGTACGACGTACCTACATTACAGATGCAAGTTCATAGACTCGTGAAATTCCACATTGGTTGCCTTAAAATAAAATTTTCATTAAATCTAAACCCTGAGATGATAAAGAAAGTAAATTTTTAATGAACCTCCGGCGATTTTCTACCTATTTATAAGCGAGTCTTTCAATCACTCACGAAGTTCACCCAATAAGGTTCTTTCAGAGATGTTTCTGTAGTTGATAAGTTAGTCTTACTTTCATATGTTCAGTCCAGTATTATCACTGCTGCTACTTTCTCAATAATTTAAATTGATAAAAAAATTAATGATCTTTTATACATAGTTATAATTTTATTTTCCTTTAGCGATTACATTGTATTGTGGCAATTTTTACTTGTTTTGTTGTTATTTCTTACCAAATTTTTTAATCTTTGGAGGTTATTACGCATGTGTCTGTCGCTTAAAATTGAATTTCTATATGATAGTGAATCAGTTAATTGAATATAACCTTTTATTGGCCACTATATTAAAATTTCAAAATGGCGTCTGTGCAAACGATTTACACATTCCTGAGGGTACAAACTTTTCAAAAATATGCCATTTTTCTAATCTCCATAAATTATGAACGAAACATATTATTTTGACATAAGAAACCTGAATATATTTCTAATTGGGAATATGCAGTGAAATATTTGTAGACTGATAACGTCGAAGACAGTACTTTTTAATATCTCGCCATTTTTTTTTTTCAGTCTTTCAGTTTATATCTTTCTGCTACTTGTTAATAATGCCACAACGTGTAACTATTAAATGCAATATTTAAATTTCAGCGTTATCAAAAGATTACGTCTAAGGCTACGATGTTATTGTTTGTTTGGAGGCTTTACATAGTCCTCAGTTACCGTAAACGGGCCTTTAACGGATGTTTGTAATCAAACAGAAACGAGCAACGTCAATTGCTCTCAATTCACACCTTCCACTGAGTTTGTCATAGCATGTCTATGTTGTCTATGTACTATTTTTGGAAGGCGAGCACGGAACACTCTATGATTCAGGTCACGGCCGTGGAAGAACAGGTCTGGACACTCGCCTTTGTTGTTTGGCTGCAGTTCACCAAGTTACCGATAATGTTATGCGTTTTTGGCGCTGCAGTTAGGGCGGTCGACTCAAACTCCGCCCACTTCCTTTCCATTAAAATAAACAATTTATCAAAACTTTTTTTTATCCATTTATGAAATACTTACTTCGCTCACAAATTTAAGAAAAGGCTCCAGCAATGTCTATTACTTTATCAATTTAACAATGGAAAAAAAGTGGGCGGAGTTTGAGTCCGACCACCCGGATTACAGCGCCAAAAAGTACAACATTCTCGGTAACTTGACGAACTACAGCCAAACAACAAGGGTGTCAAGCAAAATATATTGGTAGATAGGCGAGTGTCCAGACCTGTTCTTCTACGACCCTGATTCAGGTAAATTAATTCACCGAAAACATAAAGCGATCGATACGCAAACTGCTTGCTATGGCAATATAACTTGTGAAGGAAAAAGGAGATTTAGAATGAAGTGGACAACAATTTACTACGGATAAACTGTTAATTAAACAAACGTCACAGCAGGCTGAGTGCGTGTTATGATACAAAATTAAAGAGGGTGAGGGAAAGATGGTGCATTTTATGAACTCTGATGGAGCCAATTGAACCTGCATCTTCCGCTTCAGCGGCATTCTAGTGATTGTGAGCTGGGAGGAATGGGAACATGAAGTATTGGAAGGTAGCCATGTGTTCAAATCTCTTACCTTCTTTGCCCTGACTAAACGAGGTAATGTGGTATAATACCGAGCAAACATAACTTTTATCTATATTTTGATCAAAAGTTTAAAAAGTACAGCAGATAAGCCGTTGACAGCCAAATTTGTTGAAAATGGTGCATAAATACTCTGTTTTCATTCACTTAACTTAAATGGGGGAAGTCGGCTGGACTGCAACCATGCTATAAGTGAACAGTTTATATAAAGTGAAATGCCGTTTACGAAACACTTATGAAAAGCTAACTGTGTTAAAATACACGAAAATGGCCGTAATAGTAACATTTATCAAGAGCTTGTGATATGTTTAGGGATTTTCCTGGCATATAATCAGTTTTTATGAGAAGTTGTGCTTCAAGTATTCGGGAACAATGTTAATCGTTTGCAACTGCTTTTAACTGAAGTACAGACGAATGTTCGAGAATGTACTAGTCCCAACTGTTAGGAATTTTAACTGCCGCGTACTATCGATATTGTTACATATACAGACTGTTTGGAAACTAATCCAACATAAATCGAGAGAGAAATTCTTGGGTAAAATGACGACGAAAACGTATTGCAACTTATGTAGCCTAATTCTACTTAAAAGAGAGATGTCCGCCTCTGAGAATTAAATTGAAAATTATTCTTTGGCATGATACCTGAAACAGATTAGAATAAAACCACGATTTTCGAACACTGTTTAGTATTATATTAGTGGCATGTAAACCATACTGGAAAAACAGCGTTAAAATCACTCGTCTACATACAAAAAATCGTGATGACCAATGTTTAAAAGCGTACATTCCCGCCTTCGTGTGATATGCGCCAGTTGATGCGGTCATCGCACAAGGTATGTACAGTACGTTCAACACGCAAGCGGTCAGCACCTACTGTTTCACACGATTGTTAACATACGACGAACAACTGCTAGAAGTGCAAATAAAGCACAAGTGCAACTACACAGTGTGGGGCTGGTGTTACACGAGTATCGTAATAGCATGTAACCTACTCTTATGACATAAGTCGGACATACTATAATGCAACACAGTCAACACAGCACATACGACTGTCATGCCTTGTAGGGGTATTGTTGCATACACGCGTAAGTTTCAAACTATTTTGCAAGAATAACGCTAGCCGCACGCTGTCTGCTTGTGTTTCATTCGCCCTTAAAGCAGCTGTTGACGGTGTTTTATCACCGCTTGTAAGAAGATTATCTTACATACCAGGCATAGTAAGGGACCGTTGAGATATTTGTGTGCGTTTTCAAAGAAATCGACAGGTTCTGGCCACTTGCACCAAGAACATTTTTTGTTCAGTATGAACTGTGTATGGCGACATCATAAAATAGCCAAATTCACATGACGGCGAAAAAGGTTGTATGCTATTATTTTTTGTATGTAAACGGTATAATAGATGGCTTTTTCGTACGCTCTACATGTCAATATGTTCGAAACAATCGAAAAATCGTGGTTTTTGACTAAGTTTATGATGTAGTATAAAAATATCGATTATATAATCTGATTTCAAAAGCGGATATCTCCCTTATGAGTTGAGAAGAATTACAAGTTGTGATACTAATTTGTCGCAATTTTTTACAAGGCTTAACCTAGCGAAATATTGTGGGTGAATTCCTTAACAGCTTATGTAGTACATTAAACGGCTATTTTTGTACATTTTTACAAGAACCAAAATTTCAGCGCCTCATGTCATATTATGGACTTACTATGATTTAAATCACATATACACTGTACAATGAGAACGGTATGGCCCGCGATTTTAGCTGCACTACTTTATCGATCTTACTAGCTTAGTTGGCGAAACATTTGTTGAGGATTCACTCACTTTTTTGCGTCGTTTAGTTTACTTTATTAGCATTTTTGGGGTATGCGGGAATGCAAGCCGGTAAAACAAAAAACCTTCGTTATATTACTTTTCGAATAATGCTTTCAAGAAGGCTGCAAAAGCTTACCTCGGACGTCCGGGACTTTCCACATGTTGATTGTAACTGCATTTAATGAATAAATTCTGATCAGCACTTAACATCTAGGTTTTTTAGCGCTGGCGAAGGGTAACATGGTGTGAGTATGAAGCAGCGTCGGAATGATGCGACGGGGGAAACGGGAGATCCCGAGGAAACCCGCCAACCAACGGCTGATTGCACTGAGAGTCCGTGCTGTCCACTGAGAGCGCTGCTCCAGTAGTTAGAAGCTGCAGACGTATACACCCTATAGACAAAACTAGCTAAGAGAGACTCCACGCTGTGCCTCAGAACCAGACAAAGTTAAAGTCACGTTATGCCAACTTTACAGGTGAGCCGAAAAACTAAAAATAATATTATTGCCTGAGCTACTATTTAAACGAGCCTGCTAAATTGATTGTTAGCCTAAATATATACATGCTTTATCCAAATGTTAGCTTAGAAATTACGTTTTTCTGTTTAAAATGTACTGTTACAAGCTGGGGCTAGGTACACTGAGGGATGGAGGTCTTTGATAAAATAAAACAAAATAAATAAAGTTAACCTAATTTATTTACAATTATCTACACCGAAATAATTTATTTATGACATTAATGATTAATTACTACTAAACAAAACATCAAACAACTCAAATAACTACTATTTACGTAAATGTTATAAAAGCTAAATAATAAATTTGCAGTCTTCCACACAAGTGAAATCTCTCTCTCTCTCTCTCACACACCATTTACAAATGGTGGACCCACAACTAAGAGCACACGACAGTCCTCTTGACGCCCCGAAACTACCTCGTCGCACTACTTATTGCCACAGACAATCTCGCTGAACACTCTTGAATTATTCTCGCAACCAGTCACTATCGCCACAACTCACACCAGACAACTGCCGGCCAAAACACTCTCGTCTCTACCGCAACTCTCTTTTACACCCTTAATCTAAAGTCTAGAATTTTCATGGCAAGCTCCTTGAAGGATGTCGTATCTGGGTCAAGCACCATCCTACAGGGGAGAGTACACACAGGAATACTCTAGACCATGATAAATGCTGTCATTCGAGTATTTACGTACCCCGAGATAGACATGCAGGTGGCCACCACTGCACGTCGCAAAAGGGTAACATGAGCCACACAGTGCAATCCGATATTCCTTTATTCTTACCGCTGCTATATCAGATACACTGCTCGCACGATAATTGCGGCGTGCAGGCGGTTGCTGGGGCGTCATACAAGGTAACACGAGTCGTACAGTGCAGTCGGATGTTCCTTAGTTCTGCCGCCACTGAATCTTCTTACGCCACTCAGCAAGATAGTCGCGGCTCGCAACAATACGTTGCGATTTACTCTCTAGTAACTATAGTAAAGTGCCATTTTTGATAGACGTATATTGTTGTGAGTTAATGCAAGTGATGTTCTATACGCATTACTGTAATAACTAGAAAAAGCATTATTCTTGGACTTAACATTTGTCTATAGACTTTATAACGAACTGCTATTGGTACACGCGCATGTCAGAGTCGCTCGTTGTTAGGCGGCGAAGAAGTGGTCTTTGTTTCCATCAAGAGGACGGTATATAACTTACTATGCCGCATTTTCGTCAGAAAGCAACATATCACGCCAGTAAGGACACTTATCTACTATGATACCTCTATCATGTCCCTCAAAATCACTCTTATCACCGCAGCGGGCAGCACGCTAGGTGCTGAAGGTGCGTGGTAAACTCGCTCTTGTGCAGTAGTGATAACGATGTCGTCATGGCAGACTCTAGGACGACGTATAAGTGCTCTGCCGACGCCCCAGGCGTACGAGGGGTGAAGGAAGTGGCTGATAAGCCATGGGGAATTGCCTCGCGTGGCGCCCCACGTGATTAATGGTCGTGTTTTCACTTCTGTGCTCTTCCCATAGCTCATTTCATACTTCCTACTTCTGTCCACGTCGTCAACCGAACTTCCATTTCCTCAACTTAGCGGCACGTGATTTATTTTTAGTTTTTATACAAAAACAGATTTTTATAAACAGAAGATTCTATGCAATAAACTCATTATTACCAAGCTTGGCATGTTATTCTCTGAAATAAATTTCGCGGGATTTACAGACTGAGATATTGAATGGATAATGGGATCATGTGCTCCACAGGCGTTATGAAGTTTCGGTCGCGACTGAAAAGAATAAGTGGCCAACTTTCCAACTTTCCTCGAACTGTAGTAGTGTCTCATGAGATATTGCAGCAACGCCGCAGTCTGTAATTCAGTGGAGTTTTTCCTCGAAAAATTCGGTGCAAGGAAAAAAAATCCTAAAAATATATTATCGGCTGTAAATTGAGACAGTGAGGATATCAGGATTGTAGGAATGTAATTTGTCATCGGTTTTCCTTTAAAAACAAAATCTGTAAGAATAGGTAAAGAAAGTTGTTTCTGAACTCGTTTATATCTGGAGGTACGGTTTCAGCAGGGTGTTTGATTCGTCATTATAGCGACTGAAAGGCATATAACATCATGTATTAATAGAACTGTAGCTAATATAAAATAATGGCTGACAGAACTGGTGTGGACGATAGTTCACTAGTTTGTCCTCAAAGCTAACGAATGTGTACCAACAAAGTGTTAATTAGTACACGTGTCAGGATGCATGACTAGTGAATAGGTCTCCTCCTTAAGTCAAGGTCTTTTTAGTGTGGATATTTATTTCCCACTTATTGGTTTTAGTGCCTTATGCTATGTACATAAATTATAAATAGAATCATCAGACATGTGTATATTAATACGTTGATTACTCAACAGCATAAATTTGCAAATATCAATATTTTACGTTAGTGTAGCTATTAGTTACACCATCCCGGTCGCCTTTTCAGTAATCAGCTTAGCGTCTTGCATCACGCTTTGTGTTTACATAAAAGGGCATACAACTACGTCCACAGTAGTTTTGAGGTCAACGATTGTTGGGTGATGTAACCAACACTAAGGAAAGAATCTATGAAGCTGTTGACTACTGGCCGTTATGTTTTAACTACACGAGTAGAAAACAAAACTAGTGTTTTTATTATGTTAATGTGTTACAGTGATTTCTATTTTTAAAGTATTTACTAATTAACTTTCTTGTCTGTTTGTGTGTTCGGTAACAATGTGCTAGGGTAACAATGTGTTATGGTGACAAAGAGCTGAGGCGAATATGAGCTAAGGTAACAATGAGCTGGTAACAATGAGATAAGGTAACAATGAACTGGTAACAATGAGCTAATGTAACAATGAGCTAAGGTAACAATGAGCTGGTAACAATGAGCTAGGGTAACAATGAGCTAGGGTAACAATGAGATAAGGTAACAATGAGCTAGAGACTTGAAACTCTTGACATAGCTAAGAACTGGACGACAATGCAATTTTCTTGTCTATCCGTTGGTTTGTCTGTCTGTTACAAATATTGCAATCGATTTTAAACGAACTTCCCGATGAGCTAGATACTTGAAACTTTAAACATAGCTCAGAACTGATTGCAAAATGTCACACGTAAGACTAATAGAAAATAACAATTTACTAAAAAAATAATAATAGTAATAATGTGCCACGTTTATAAGACGGACTAAAAAGTATAAAATAGAATTTTCTATCAAAATACTCATCAGATTTAAAGCGAAAAACGTGGGCGGCATGCAATAGATAATAGCAAAGAGTGTATAGAGTAGCTGTCATTGAGAAAATTCACACAAGAGTTCATATCATTTGCTGTGCAAAAAAAATTGTTGGTCACTTCGTTGAACTATTTGTTGTATGCACCCCCTGTTTTTCGTTTGAAATCTTACACGCATTTTCATACGAGAAATTATTTTGTACTTTTTGGTCTGTTGTAAAAAGTTGTAAATAAATATATTTTATTTAATAAATTATTTAGTTTTTACTACAACGCGTTGTTCGTTTTGTATAACAATTATAAAATGTTAATTGTAAATTACATGGCTTGGTTGAACAATAAAGCTCTGCTTCGGTATGCTACATCTCAGGTAGTTAGTTAAAAACCACTAGTTTTATAGAACCGCAAGTTAGTAACCTCAAACACCCCCAAGTAAGTTAGCCGTCTTCCTCACAATTAACTCGCAAAAATAACTGAATTTTGCGTTAACTTCTCGTGGCTTTGGAAATCAGAAAAATGTCTGTGTCAACTTTAAGGTTGCTTCCTTAATGCTGCAGCTTAAGGGGGATGGAGCGTCAAAGCAAAGAATCAACACAATTTTCGATATAAGTATTTTTTCCTCGCTTATTATAGAAAACAAGGATAGATAATCCGTAGATTACACTTTTGTACACCTTCCTACATTATTACATAGTCACGGACTTTCTTATTTTTGGAACATTGGTGGCAGATAGGAAAAATGTCTCTTTTTCCTATCTGCCATCACTGCTCCAAAAATAAGACAGTCTGTGACTATGTAGTAATGCAATAAGTTTTACAAAAGTATCACTCCCGGATTGTCGAACCTTGATTTTCGATAATAAGCGAGGGGAAAAAGTTATGTAGAAAATTGTGAAAATTTACTGCTTTGGCGCACCATCCCCCTTAAGTCCATGCTATCGTGTTTCTACTTTCTTAGTGATACTAATTTTTTACGCCTTAATGAGGGCAGATATCAAAAGTCTGTCTGCAAGTTTAGTTTAAATCGTCTTCTCCGTGTTAGCTTATTTTTTTCAAGGTTTAAAATAGTTATGTAATTAACAAAATTATGGTTAATTGACTTTCTAGTCGAAACTGTATTTATTCTTTTAAAAAGATACCTACAACGGCAAAAAACATTTTAAACAAAACTGCCAAATAAATTTTTGGTATCTGCTCTCGTTTAAGCTTAAAAAAAATAAACCTAACGCAACAACAGCAGAAACAAGAGCGCATGACCTTAGTCCGACTTCAACAGTCAGGGAACATAATTGTTGTCAACAGTGGTTACAGATACGCGGGTCATTTGCTGGACGCACAGTTTCGAGTTGCAAAATACTTAGGTATTCATAAAACTAGTGAACAGAAATTAGATCAGACATTTTCTCGATGACTTAATCCCAAGAAAATTTGAAACACATTTTTGCTCACAGTCCAAACACTCTGAAGCATTTCGTCCAACTGTCGCCTAGCACCACATAAAATAACTGAATTGCTTAGTGGACATCTAGGCAATCAACTTACGACTAATCACAGCGAGTGAATTCACTCCGGAACTGCAAGTACCGTGAAAACCTACCGAAGTGTATTTCTTTCGCTTGTTGGGTCCATTTATGCGTGAAGACATTTATTTACTTCACTGGGCTTACAAGAATATTATAAATCAACTTTTACGCGATGCAAGATACACGCAGACTCATGCGAGATGACATCTCATGCGGAAATTTCTCATGCAAGATGGAACTGAACGAAATAACGTCCTACATTTCGGTACGAGGTCCCACAATTCGAACGGAGGGTTCTATTGGCCATTCTGAGTAGGTCATGTGTTGAGCTGTTGTACACTGGTCAAAGATATTTGAGCCGTCCGAAGAGCGATTCGGCAAGTCATATAGAATTCGTTAGCTCATTTAAAAAATACATAAATAAATAAAAAATAATTGTAGTCCATATTCAGGGAAGAATAAATAGCGTAGGTATTCATAAATATTTTAACAAACTGATTTTTTATGGTGTGTTTGGTAAAAATGCTAACATTTAATTCTCAATCAAAGTGTTCATTGTAAAATATTGACAGAGGCCATTGATCAGTGCTCTGCGAGAGGAGAACTCTATGCGAGAAAGGTTTTCGAACATAATTTATTTGATATTTCCGTATTATAGTTCGCATGATACATGTCGTACAACAAAATGAAATCTTGCGACGTGTAAATGATGTTTAACAGCGAATTTTCAGTACGGGAACATCTAAGCCGAGTTCAGTCGTACAAAGAAGCAAGTTGTAGCGTTTCGGGCAGTAACCTTGTTATCCGTGGAATATAGGCTATTAATTTTTTTGCGTCACAACTAGCATACTAGTATCTATGCGATAGGAGTGTAAAAATCAGAAATAAATAAATATATACATATTACTAATTTATTAATTTATATTTCACCATAAAACTAACAAAAATTTATTCCAGTTGTGTCCTACTAGATATATACACACACACGCGCGCGCGCACAACACACGCACACACGCACACACTCTTGCACACACTTATATATATACATATATACTTACATAAATAGACTGGTAGACTTCTACCAGTTTATGTTTGTCAATTTTCTTACAAAATGGCTTAGCATTACACAGACTAGCTTTATTCGAAATATATGTTTGTGTTGGCAGCTTTTACGAGCACCAAGTAGAGTAGAGAGATTTCAGTAAGTCCTGGCGAGGGTGATATGAGGTGTGCTTGGAAGAGCGTAGGAATTCAAGAGTGGGGGAAACGAGAGTACCCAGAGAAAACCCGTCGGTAGTCACGTTTCCCGCATGCGAAAGTTGGGAGCGACCCATTTTGGAATCTAAACCATATCGCTGTGGTACGAGGCAAGTGGTTTGACGACTTCGTCACCTCAGCAGTTACGTGCATCAAAACCATGGATTCTGTTTTCCTAAAGAGAAAACTCTAATTATCGCCCATATTTTTTTTCAGTTTACGTGATCCGTGTAGCTTTGTCTACTACAGTGATTGCGTTATGAATGTGTCACTTAGGAGGCATCACAACTGTGATTATCGACGATATAATCACCTTCGCTCGCCATTTTGCGGCTGTATTAAAGTACGACTGGCATACCTTAGTAATGGTATGCTGACTGCAGCAATTAACCACACGCCAGACAGTAATACACTTATTAATAGTCGTAGATAAAACATTACTCGAAAGAACGTCGCTAAGTGAAAAATTAGTGGCATGAATGAGACATGGCTATTGGTTTTACTGTCTTGCAAATCCGATACACAATATGCCTAATTAACTGTACAGTTCCGACGACACTTAACTTAATTGAACACGTAATCAAACCAGATATTTTTGCCTAGCCAAAATTATGCAAATTTCGTTTACATAAAATAATAACGTTGAAGATAAACGCCACCCCAGGCTGGTAAACATTATCCTACGATTAGTTTGTTCGAGAACCTTTGGTTTGCTCAGCAGCATGTTGGTACACGATATTATAAAGTAGAAGACGAACAGAAATGAGACAGAATGTAATATATAGAAAAGAAAACACACACACTTTATAAGAAGCGCAATAAAATAATAACCAGTACTTAAAGGTGTCAAGTTTCTTGTACCTTTCACGCCAACCTCTAAGTTTACGAAAATCTGTAAACCGTGTCGTAAGGTGGTTGCTGAAATCTGCAACCTGCCCTTACCTGAAGAGATCCAAGAAAGATCGAAACACGGGTATGTCATTCTTATCCTTGGACGGCCTTACGGTTAGGATGTTAGGATAAGAATTGGGATTTAACCAATGCTATATTCCCATCGTAGCGGGTGGTGTATCGAGCGGAGCTCACTACGTCCTAAAGATATACCCATGAACATGAAATTACCAGCTGTTTGGTCTCCGACCGATTCTCACCTCTAACGGGGGTGGTTTCCGAGTTGTTGAGTCCCAAACGGTCAGGGTATCAGTATACTGCTGGTCTTCCTGTACCGTTATGCTTTGTCATGTTCGTTTCGACTTCAGAGATGGTTCTGCATCTCATAGTCTCATCATCATGTTCATGGGTATATCTTTAGGACGTAGTGAGCTCCGCTCGATACACCACCCGCTACGGTGGGAATATAGCATTGGTTAAGTCCCAATTCTTATCCTAACCGTAAGGCCGCCCAAGGATAAGAATGACATACCCGTGTTTCGATCTTCTTGGATCTCTTCAGGTAAGGGCAGGTTGCAGATTTCAGCAACCACCGTACGACACGGTTTACAGATTTTCGTAAACTTAGAGGTTGGCATGAAAGGTACAAGAAACTTGACACCTTCGATCACATACCGCCAAGAAACACAGTTTAACCAGTACTTAAATATTTGATTTTATACCAATTTGTTATGTGGATTTTGCGTTTGGACAAAATAGCGTATTTCGTTTAAAAACCGTTTGTGCAGTTTTGTAATATCATGGAATAGCAAGATTTGTAAAATAATAGCAGCTATATATTTTTTTTCACGGCTGTGCAATTTGTCTTTAATTGCAATGCTCCAAACAATGATACGGAAACAGGTATACGTTTTCACAATTTTTAAGAAAATTGTCCAACAAAACATGTATAATTATATTTGACTATAGGTTGTCCACCACTAAAAAGCATCGCACTGGCACATTTGAATAACAAATTACATAAATGAAAAGTTTAACACCACGAATAAATTTATTTCAAACGTAGTTGAAAAAAAAAAAACGCTTAAATATAGCTAAACATTCTGCTCGTGGAAGTTTGTAGCAATAAATTTTTTTTCGAGCTCGTTCCATGCTTACTGACTTTCTTTTCAATAGCATTATTTGTGTAAAATTGTGGTGAAATGTAAGAAAATTGTATTTAATGAGTTCCTAACCTGGCTAAATGAAAAGAGTTTCCATTATTTCATTTTCAAGAGCTAGTCTCAGGCGAGGAATAAAAGCCTTGCTTACAAGGAAACCAATGCCCCCCCCCCCCCCGACCCAGTTTCTATTAGCTAAGTAATTACTTTACGAAGTAGCTATTAATGTTTGTCTACAGTCTCGTTAGAATGGAATAAGTACAAGTGCAAGGTTGTTAGGATTATAATGTCTAAGAACGTGACTATCGGTTGTAGCTGTTTTTGAACATGGTTGAATATTCACACATATTTTAAGATGCAATTTTTTACGTAGCCAAGTAACTTAAATAAATTAATGGTTTCAGTTGCTGTATTTATATTTGGTTGTAGTGGCATTCCATATTAATGGCGTTGCTTACACCGGAGTAAGGTTAACTCTACTACAGGTTAGAAAGATCAATGTTAAAAGTTTGTCACAGGGAACATTTCTGCCGCTTGAGCGCTGGTGTCGGTAGGAGGCGCAAACTGACCAATCACAGAGATTTTCTGAATTTTTAGTTACATTGAGTTAATAATTTAAAACGCGAAATTGGTTTCTTTTCACTTTAAAACTAAGTTAAATGACTTCTGTCATATACAAGTCTATTTAAACTTAATTTTACTATAGTTTCCTATTTTTCTGATTCTTTAGCGACATCAACGAAACTAGTGGCAGACATTTTCCTGTGCTAAAAAACTCTCATAAGAAAACACATTTTCTCTAACCTGTAGCAGAATTAACCTTACCCGGAGCATTGGTGATGGCGAGGATAGGGATTTGTGTGTTAAACGCTTTGTCATCTCTCGAATCTACATATGCTGCCGCTGATTTTTTTTTATTCATCTTCGTGTAGCCCACATTTCTATAGCAGACTTGTCTTTTCAGTACCCTGAAAACTAGTAATATATAACTAATTTAATGCCCAAAAACAACTCGAAACACACAATCATATATTTTTCACACATTTTAATTCCTATAGAAATATTATCGTCTTCTCAATGCAGAAAATTACTATTGTCCGAAATCGATATCGTAAAAGGTGACTAAGCTCCATTGAATATATTTTAACATGCTCTAGCCAGGGTTATAGGATAAATACCACCCTTTATAGTATACCGATAGAAAAATGACTGTAAAAGTGCTGGGTTGACAATGCAATACGATGTAGCACTCTAAGTATACAAATGCTTAGTTTATTAACGTGCCAATCTTACTATCAAGAGCCTGTAAACTGCGGATGGTGTAGTTAGAGTAAGCAGCGGATTAGTCGGCAGTGATTGTTGGCGCTATGCCGGTGCGTGCAATGTGGCGAAGTGACGGTAGCGACGAATACAATGGTAGTGACGCAGTGACGAGGCAGCGAGGGGATAGCGCAGCAGTCAGTGAGTAGTAATAGTAAATGGGCGAGAAGTATATGGTAATGCGAATGTTGTTGGGAGAGAAACAAGTGGGGACATAGAGGTTATGGGTCGAGTTAATTTTCCCGCTCCTCGGAAATACTCGGGAGCAATCGTTAATTCTCGGCGATTGACGTAACGGTAGTGTCACATAAATTAATATTATTTAAGTTTCCAAACCTTACAAACTTCGATTCAGCACACAGAACCATTTTACACTTGAAACAACCTAAACTAACTTACACTAACCTAAACCTAAACTAATTGTCACAAGGTACATGGTTGGGAAGGGATGTAAATTCTACTGCAAGTTAGAGAGATCTACAATAAAAGTTTGGCTAGAGACAATTTCTACAGCTCGAGCGATGGTATCAGTAAGATATGTCAACAGAGCTTTCGTGAATATGAAGCTAATAATTTGAAAACCGAAATTAATTTCTTTTTTACTATAATTTTAAATTACTCAACTTCTATTTTTGCTAAGCCTAATTAAATAGAATTTTACTTCGGTTTGGTATTTTATCAGACCCGTTTGCAATTGCAGCGCAACTAAGGGCGGCATTTTCTCCCCGTGCCAAACTCTTCCACAACAAAAAACGTTTTCTTTTAAACCTGTAGTCGAATTAACCTTAGTCTTTCTCAGTCGCTGAGGATAAACAAATGACCCCGAGCATTTACGAGGAGCGAGAGTATTAGCGCGACCAGGCATTCATGAGAGAGAGAGAGAGAGAGAGAGAGAAAGAAAGAAAGAGAGAGAGTGTGTGTGTGTGAGTGAGAGTGAGAGAAAGACAGAGTAAGAGAGAAAGAGTAAAAGAGCAGACAGTACGGCCGGGTCCCAACTCAAGTATGTGCTCACTCTCACTGTCTCACTGTACACTCTCCCTCTCGCTCACTCTGGTTCACTTTATTCAATTTGGGATGCCTACTTTCGCACTATACACTTAGCACATTGTATTCTGTTGGCGGAATTGTAGATATAAAAATAAATAATCGAGACTGCAAACGAATTAATTTATATCTGCCTTAAAAATAAATAAATTCAAAGCACTGAATGACTTTACTGCAGATAAAATCACACGATGTGCCCTTGAGGATATTAAAAATGCTTACAAACAACGCATGTACGTAACTATAACACTGTATCGGTCATCACATATTTTTCTGTATCTAAGATTTTTTTCGAATCTCAATTTTTTTTTTCATTTTAAATATTCCGAATGCTTTTGGTAAAGTTTTTCAATTTTGCCACATTTCTGGCTATATAGTTTACTTTCAAGGCCACGATAATAAACGGGATGAGAAATCAGGATTTTATAATAACTACGATGCATTTAATGCAGGTTGCTCTTATAATATAAATTGGTATATATTTTAAAGACAAGAATGGTGTGTTAAATGTAATGAGCAATGTGTAAAGATAATTCTCAGCAAAACACAATGGGTTAAACTTAAAACAACATGTCTGCCACAGAGCTTCAGAATGAACAGCGAGGGAACATTGTCGCTAACTCTCGTTCACTCTCCTATTGCACACTCTCCGTTTGAGCTGGGACTGAAGAAAGTACTCTCTCTGACGTCAAGAGTGTGCGAGTTGGGACACGGCCTTGTATGTGTGTGACGGGCTAGGTGGTTATACTAGATTATTGGTTTTAATGAGAAAGTTTGGGAATGATACATTTGTATATGTTAACTGTTCTGCCTACCTCGGAGCAAGCCAGGATAGGGACTTACTACATAAATTATGTTAGATGGTGCTTAGTTGCCTTTCACGATATCGCTTTCAGACAGAAACCATTTTTTGCTGTGAGAAGTGGAAAGTATTGCTACAAAAATTAAATCTTTGGGAAAAAAAAATAACGTGTTGGTGTTTTGAGTGATTGTGACCATTAAACCACTTGCTCACAGTTTTCTAGAAATTCAAAAATAGCCCCAAAAGATCGTACATTGACGTGGGGACTTGCATGTCGGTTTAATAGGCATTGAGCCCCGTCTAATTTAATTAACCATGTAATTCCTCAGAGCTGTGGTGTGGTTCCAAACAGCTTTTTGTGATTAAAACTGACAGTTGTAAACTCATTTAACTTATGAATATTTAGATAGAGTAAATCTTCAGTACAAATTTAATATTAAGTAATAGGATTGTGAATTGTAGTCATAAAGTGTTTCATGTTGTGTTGTAAATGATTGTGATAAGTTTTGTTAGTATTTAAACTAAGGCGTTTTATTTTACTTTTTTTTTAAAAATTAACACGCCCTCGATCTCAACCGAGCCTGGCAATGCTCAAGGAAATTAAGTGTGACAGTATAAATAAGTTATGTTAGTTTAGTCTCCATACCGGTCTTCAAGTAGTTGGAATGCATAAGGACATGGGAGTCAATAGTTTAGATTAAATTATATCGATCAGTATGAAAATAGAGTGAAAATACGTGGAAGAAATTGACGGTCAGTTAATAGACGTCAATTAGATGTATAGGAGGGTAGATTTTTGCATATTTTATCAGACTGGATTTAGAAAAGCGTTCACCATTGTTAGTTTTGCAGCTTAATCACAGCTTTCATTACACTTTCGAATACACAGAACATGCACAGTTATATAGGTCGTTCGGGATAAAGTGAGCACTAAAAATTTGACCTTTGAAAAATATCAATAGCCGTTACTGCATATTATTCAACATTAGCAACAGTTCCTTTACTTGTGTGGTTAGCAGCGTTTGGCTGAATATACAGTAGGTCCGTGTATTTTACTACTTACATACAATACTGAAATAAAATCAACTGAAAACCAAAATACTTGTATTTTATATAATAAATATATTTTCTTTATCAAATTATAAAGGTTTCTAAGGACTGCATAATTCGTCTTACACGTGCATCCGTCAAGTGACGTGTCCTGAGGGGTTACACATTTCCCTTTGTTAACCGTTACCAACGTAAATATAATAATTGGTTGAAAATAGAAGTTATGTAGGGCATTTATGAGTGCTCATTTTATCCTGACTCGCCTACAGTAAAATTATGGTGTTATTAGATATTTTCTACGTAAGGTTAAGTTACGTTTAGCAGACACTTCGCAACTGACATAAAAAAGTATTTTTTTTAATTGCATTGCAAATAACATTTAATTAACTTAGAATATTTCAATGTGTGTTCGGTGGTCTCTCGGTCTGAAACTTGGGCTGTGCCAGAAATACTCAACATTACCACTCGCTCTCGCTCTCACACTCACACCCGCACTCTACTGTCAACATTATAACCGCTGGTCCGGGTGTTTAACCAGACTATTTTTTTTTTGCGGGAGGGGGTGGAGGATAAGGGGAATATTTTTGTTGCAATGAGTTTCGTACATATCCCTGTGTGCATACACACAGACACAGCATAAGCATAGGCTTTGTTTGCTCATAATTATTCCCGTTGTGTTTATTTAATAGGTACTAACAAAGAGTTTTGAATTTTTATTGAATTTCGGGGTAGTTCGGGAGAGGAGGGTTATATCCCGAAATCCCACCCCCTGGCTTCACCCCTGCTGGTGTCTTGTAAAATATCATATTATTTGCCGTACTTGAGAACATACTGCACGCAAAATGTGGGAGTATTAAACAAATAAGCAATGCACCAAACAACACATGGAATACACGTGGAGTCACGTGGAGTGTGCATAGAGCATGCATTTGCGAACACGCGCTACCGGTCCCGCGCTCGCACTCACACCCTGCATTATGGAATAACACTTTCTGACGTCACTTCCGTGTGAGAGTGAGCGAGTGCGAATATTTGTGCTACTTGAAACATGGCCTCAGTGTAGTATTAATAGCCTACTGCTTAAGTGAACACTTCCGTGTTTTAGGCCCAGTAGGCTACATTATAAAAAATCGAAGACTTGTCACGCAAGTGATTTGTAAGAGTAAACCTGTTCACAGTTCTTTACTTTAAGATGGCGTGGTACATAATTCAACGCTAAAAGCATTAATATATAACTGTAGTTTTCTTGAAGCCAATTTGCGAAAATTAAACAATAGTAATCATAGAAAATAGTTTTAGCCAACATTTTAAACCAAATTGTTTCCAGTGTTACGAACTTCTGAGGCACAATATCTGACGCCAAACCTCGTGCATTTAACTGCGGCGCAAGAGATTACGCGTAACGAATGAGTAATTCTGGATAAATATTTACTCATAAAGTTGGCAAATACCATTATCTAGGATTGTCATTGAGAATTTTGTCCATATTGGCGTAAAAAAAACGTAGAAATCAATTTATATTTTCAGCATTTCTTTATCTACCATGCACTCTTAAGCACTGATAAAACGTTGGCTGTTTCATTTACTTATTTATATTTATTCAACGATAATTTTTAACTATCCGCATTGATGCCCTAGTTTCCAGCAACTTAATTTCCCCCCCCCCCCCATAAATTACTACTTTAACCAGACACACTCAGGAGCAGAATTTACGTTTAGGAAACTTTGAAACTAATTATCGGCAACTTTTTTGTAATCAAATATGGTGTCAGTATGATGCGTTTCTGGAGAATGAGTTATGACGTAGAAATTTGCCACTTTGGTTACGGTGCATGAGATTATGCTGATCGAATGCGTGAAACTATAGCAAAATAATTCCCTCAAAGAGATACAATATTTTTGTGATTCCTATTATGCGAATTTATAGGCCTACAACCAATATCATAATTAGTTTACATATTACTTATTTTTCGTTGAGTAGGACGAAAATGACTGAAATCGCTCATTCAGATAACCTCGCTTACAATACTGGTACTACAGGTATTATAAACCTCGCTATCGAGATTCTGTCTCGGCGCACTGAAATCTTACACATTATCCCTTACCTTGACAGTTTCGAACGCAACCTGCGTGCTCATTCGAATTGAAAACGTCATGTATATTGTCGCGCATCACAAAAAGCGTGCGTCTCGAACAGAAGAAGCACTGCAGCTTTGACAAGGCCAAGACAAATAATGTGTTGGTTTTAAGTTTAGAGTGTTTGTAATAAACGTATTAGTCTATGAAATGAAAGTATAAAGATATAGTTTGTTCTGGATTTGATTACAATTAGTAAAAGCACGGGAGTACAAATGAAGAAATGACGTTTCCATATAACTGAATAACTCTGGCCGTCGTGCATATACTTAACCAAGTGTGTGTAAGCATTATGTTACTGTAACTCAAGTACGTTTCATAATATTCCACATAATGTCCTCGGACTCCCGCATTTTAAGGCGTCTAAAAGCCCTCGGCATTTGAGATGAATTATATGATGTATATCTCAATATATATATATATATATATATATATATATATATATATATATATATTTGTTTTTTATTTCAGAAATCCCCTGGTACAATTTGATTACGTGTTTATGTGGGCGTATATAATTTTTCGTCCGCAAACTACATGGCAAATTATGAACTACGTAAATATTATTTTCAATTATGGTTATGCTTTTATGGTGGCTGATGTTAAAATACAACGCTAAAATTTAAAACTGCGGGTACATGATTATCAGTATAGCCTTACGAAATCTTTATAAATCTAAACACGTTAACTGTCGATTAGGAAAATGTTTCCCACGCAGCTAAAAAAATTACCGTTCTGTTGCGGAAGTTTTACACTGGTAAATTACTTCAGTGGGCTTAACGAAAATTATAGCTACGGTTGTTAAAATAATTCCGATGGATATATGTCACCCGTTTTCTAGAAACACCAGACGAAAACAAAGATTTGTCAGATTGTGAACAATTCGATCATCACTCGACACTCTTCAATAGCACGGTTTCACTCGTTAGTTTCGAGATGCGGTAAAATTCTGAAAACATTCCAAGGATAGATATAGGGAACTTAGTGTATGTGGTACAAAACTGTATACATAAAGAAGCATTTTAAGTTGATATATCATATTTTTTGCTTGTTCGGTTTTTGTAACTATCAATTTTAGTAATTTAATATTTGTACTGCTAAAAATAATGCAGCCTTTTTACCATTAACACAATACACACAACTGCCGATTAATACAGTACAAACAAACACGTAGCTACAAATGAATTCCTAAAAGTATTAACAAAAACCAGCAATGACTTAACCTCGAATTCACACTATAGAAATGAACAGGAAGTGTATACTTGGTATTTTCTAAATTAAGATAAAATGTAACCGACTTCCCTGAGTAAAACTGCGTTATCGTAACTGCAGTAATGATAACGTAGTTCAAAACAGATTTAATGTCTTTTGGAGATGTGTATTGTCACGATGGGTACCTTGCAACCGAAATTTCGATTTCGCTGCTTAGTCGATGAAGGCTGGTACGATTTCGGTCAGTGTGTGATAGTTTACTGCTCGAGAAATATACCGCGGAGGTACAATAAAGAACAAACTATGTGTCGTGAAGATATATGTACTTGGGAGTAAACAATTGTGCTGCGGGTCATCCCGTCCCCAGCAAGAGCACGGGGTGGTTTGTGATAGCGACATGTATAATGCATCTCTGAACTCGTGGCTACGGCGTAGCTTGTCTGTGATATGGTCTGGGGAGGGAGGGTAGGCGTAGCCAGCAGCATTGCTGTCACGGCTTGGGCACAGCTCCAAATGAATTATTTAAAGTTTCGAATGGTGCGGGAAAGCAGTTGGGAGGTGGGCAATGCGAGAGGCTACTTTCACTGCAGCAAATGTTTCCACCTACAGTCGTGTGCTACTTACTGTTTCTACAGTTATTTTGCACGATCCAGGTTAGCACCCAGGGAAATGAAAACTCAACGTTTAATGACGAGAACCTTATTTTCGCCGAAAATGCCCGAAGTTGGCAGGAATCCTTTCTACAAAGCCTCCAACATCAGAGCACGATATTGACCATTTACATTGTCATCTTCATTATACAGTATAATGTTCATTAACGCATGGAAGTTTCGAAAATACAAAATTAAATAAACTGTCTGTTAATTACATTCGTTAGTACAGTTACATAATTTCAGTGCGTTCTAATTTAATATTTTTTATCTTTCGTTGCATAGATTCAAACTGTATGCCCTTAACTTCGGCAATCTCTGATAAGGATTCATTTGATCTATTCTAGGTACAAAGGTATGGTAGCACGGGATGTGAGGTTATTACTATTATCACTAAACCACCGAAAAGTCACCGGGGCTCGAGAAGAGTAGAAACCTATTGGCGTGATATTCAACACAATTGTACACTTCAAAACATTTAGGGACATACGTTGTAACCGAGATGTTACTTTATATTGCAATTACCCAACAAGTTTTTCACTGCAATTGATCTTGCTAGAACAATCAAAGAAGAAATGATACTAAAATTTAGTTTTAAAGTGTTTACAAGGTAACGGAATTCTGTGAATTTCTGTAAAATAAAAATATTTTTCTATCCAAATATGTTAAGTTGCTCATCTTTTTGCAAGTTAAAAATTCACGTCCACATTCTTCCTGTCGACTTAAGCGTACTCTGCTTATTGATGTTTTTCTATTACTTTTAATTTTCTTTGACAGTCATTTATTTCGCAACGGAGAATGTCCAACCAACTAAATTCAGTCATGTACTCCCATTGCACAGTTTTTTCAAAGATCATATCCACATTCTTATTTCCTTTTATTTTTTTGAAAGAAACCACTGCCAATCGTTTCGAATTTATCAAATCAACTATACAAACGACATATTTACCGATTAAAAGGCCTGTGATGTACCTGGAACATGAACGAAGTTGTAGCGTATCACGCAATTTTTTCTACGCAAAACCTTTAAACTTATTCTCATTACGTTTATCTACGCAAGAGAACACCTTTCAAAATATGCTTCTATAAATTAAAAAAATACAGTACGCTTATTAGAAACACACGGGAAAATGTCATGTGCTACAGAGGCCTTTTAATGATTTTGTTTAGCTGAAGAACACTGATCGACCAACTTACTACGAGGTGATATTCCCTCTAGTTTGGACGTGTTTTTGTTTTCGCAACATGAATTAACATCATACCTTAAGGGATATTAAAAATACAGTTTTAACAAATGTGTCGTTTTGCTCAGTGGCCACGTTAACATCACAAGTAAAGAGAAACCAATATTATTTAATTTTTCGCTCGTCGTTAACAGCCAATGGAAATTATTTTGATTTCACTCTTACGTCGTGACAAGGTAGCGTGAAATAAACCAAGTTTGTGGAAAATATTCATACATGTCTTGTAGATAGACTGCCGTAGAATTTAGGCAGCGACAGGTTGAAATGAGAGACGAGCGTCTAAAACGACCAGTGAAATTCTTTGCAAAATCTGACTTCAAATCGAATTTGTATGCTACAGAAAAATCGAGCAAGTCCAATGTGAACGTACTTCATTTGACTGATTTTTAGCCCTATTTCCAAAGGATAAAGTAGGAATATTTGATAATATTTCTGCGTGTGTCTGTGTGTGTCTTTGTGCGGGTGTGCATGTGCGAGTTCTGTCACGTTACATTATTGAACTCGTGGACCGAATTTCATCAAATTCGGTAAACATTTATTACATAGCAAGACAACTTGACTTTTTAGGTACTTTGTGAATACTGCGCTCATATTTTCAAAATGGGGGACTTTTATATATTTTTGATAATATGGCATATCTGAGAAATTATTTATACGAATCTCATTAAATTCGGTACACTCGAAGTCCTTAGTAAAGTAATATGCCTTTTTCTTGTTCACGCCATGTTCATTTTTTTTTAAATGGCAGCCATTTTTATATTTTTGTTTATTCTGTGTAGCTGAGAAATAATTTATACGAATTTCGTAAAACTCGGTACACATGAAGAACTTAGTATGGTAATATAACTTTCATGTTTTTTGTTTATGCCGTGTTCGCATCTTAAGGGCGCGGTTACATCAGTTTTCATCGTCATATTTTTATTTATTTAAATTTTGCACGGACGTTTTTTTCTTATTTTAGATATAAAATGTGATTAAATTTTTCTGTTATGACATTTTTTTATTCGTTATAATTTTTGCGTTATGACTCATAAACCCTGATATAGATCGCGTCCTAAAGAGGGGGGGGGTCTTTCGAACATTTTTTTATTACACAATATATCTGAGAAACCATTTTTTTTTTTCAGAATTTCATCTAACTAAGTACTCATATAGTTCTTGATAAGGTGAGTTGACTTTCATGTTCCTGTTTATGCCATGTTTATATTTTCAAAATTTGCCCCTATTTAATTTGTTTTGCTAATATGAAATGTCTAAGGAAATAATTTTTCTGAAGTTCATAGGACTGAGTAGTACATATGTGCTACTTCGTAAGGTCACTATACTTGATAAAGTATTTCGCTTATGCCGTGTTCGTTTTTTCAAAATAGAGGCAATTCGGAGTTGTGTGACACCGTATCTAATGACCTCACTGTCAACGAGATGTAAAACCCACTTACGCTTGCATTAGAGGTAATTTTTTAAGTAATTGCTTCCCGAATATATTTTAGTTCTTTTTGCCTGTTTTTACGTATCACAAACAGGCACATAGTCACACAAGCAAATTATATTTCCTTTATTTTATTACAAGTACGAGAGAATGTTACACTCTGTATCTCTGCATTGATTGTAAAAACCGCAGTACCTTTATCAAATTAGGTTAAATTCAGGCGACAGGTAACTAATTCCAGGAAAAGTAAATTGTGTAGGTTCTTGTTACTTTAATATTTTAATATAAATATAAATTATAGTTTGAGTTGAGATATTATAAATACAGTGTTGTGCAAACAATGTGCTTGTCATTAATCAGTGTATACGAGCTGAACACTTCGAGTATAAATAAATCATACAATAAAGGAACAAAAATATTTCATGCAAACTACGTTGCCGTCGCTTTGCGTTCAGTCCATATTGCATTTTGACTTAATTGTTGGCCATAACATCGAATTCAGTAAAGACTGTTTCTAACAGCAACAAAGGTAGAACTTTATTTTGAGCTGTTTGGCTTGCGGTAAATAAATATTGCTACACAGAAAAGGAAGCACTAAAAACATACCTTTGATAAATGTTCCTGTAGATAGTTTTCTTTGCGAACAATGCTATTTCCGTTGTACCAAACACATAATTTTGTTTTCGAACATGAAACAGTGTAGAATGATTGTGTGTTTACGAGCGGAGTGGTAGGCGAGAGGACTCGGACGTGCTCGGGCACGCTCGGCTATCTTTGGCTCGGCAGTTTAATGAAGTCCTCTACTCTTGGGTATGGGTCAGACTGGGGCTATCACTGAGCAGCACTATTAAAAAAATATATTTATTTATTTATCACACAAATTATATGTATGTGTATATAATGCGTATTTAAATTACTTAAAATTGTGTTTTCTTAAGATTTATGAAAATATTTTTTCTTAATATTTATAACTTATTACATTGTTATTAATTAACTACAGCTTTATTTTTTATTTATATCAAACCTTCACAAGTTTTCAATCGGTTAAATGATTATACCTGTCTCATGCCCACTCAGGCTTATAACATATTTTTAACTATGGAAGTTCTACAATAGATTTATTTTTTATTAATCATCGTTTTCATCCTAGTTATCATTACACAATCACTAGTACTTTCTTCACACCTACCAATTATTATATTTGCCCTATTTATAGGAATATAAATTTAATTTTTTTATGATGGAATTTGTAGCAATATTTTAATATGTATCTTAAAATTTATGTTTACATGACCTAAGGGCATCTACAGTATTGATTTCGATCATTCAAACATATAATTGTAATGTAATGCAATGCACGTAAATCCAATTTAATATATTTATATTCAATATGATTGGCTCTAATCACAACCTATCTATCCATCGCCTCTTCCCGCCGGGCACACGGGTAGAATCACTCCACAAGAAAAAATTATTTGTAAGTATTTTTTACACATAAATTAAAACTCAGGGTATGCTATGGCCATAATTTTGCCTTTTCTTTATTCAATAGGTCTTCACAAGTTAAACATAAACTTATATTTTATAAAAATAATAAATAATGTGTTGTTTCACCTAAAGGGATAGAACACATTGGAAATATGCTGAGTAAGGAAAAAGTGTGCTTATTTTGTGTTGTGGTAGCTCACAAAAATAAATTTATTTCCCATTTGTCCTTAACGTAAATATGTGGGGAGTAGTTATATAAATAAATAAATTATTTAATCGAATAATGGCACACACGAGCAGTTTACGATAAGACGACCTATTTGTATTAATCTTCTCCGCTTGTTTAGTGTTTTGTAGTACAACGTGACGACGAAGTGTTCCGAAGTTATAGGCAGAATAAAAATTTGGTGCCTCATTTTAACAATAATGGGTCAATTATATTACTAAATTTAATTATTTAGAATGAAGGAAAGTCATTGTCTAGACACTGTTCAGAGATTCGTTATTTAATATAATGTAGTTTATGAAATTTTAATTATTTGTAACTTGATAAACTAATTTGAGGATAGCGTTACTCCCAATATATTCATATATCCACTTTAGGGACAACTTTGAGAATACGTCATCAACATGGATTTAAGAGCTATGACCACACCAAGTTAACACACTCCATTCTGACTCATCCCGTGTACAATATTATTTTAATCATCGTGTTAACTTGGTGTGGTCATAACGCTCAAATGTGTGTATATATACTTTCGCACACGATATAGCTGAAGAACCATTTTCTGAATTTGATCAAACTCGTTACACATAGAGTACTTAGCAAATTTACTGTTATGTAATTTGCTCATGCCGTTTTCAAATTTTCTAATTCTTGGATATTTGATCCCGCGTGTGCTGCAAATTACAGCAAATATTTTCACTTACAAGAGAATATATTTGTACACGAAAAGTGTACGACTGTATGTTCTTCATTCTTTCTTGTGAAAGCATCGAACTCAAACGGTTAGAAAGACCAAGCTATTTCTCGAAGAGAAGAAGGAACTACTGAGTTTTGAATAACACCGTATTGTTTTATTTTGGCACGTTCTCATAACCTTGTTCTCCAGTTGCCCCATGAACCCCAGCACAGCTCGCGAGACCCGGGTGGAGAGTTCTTGCATTATCAATTATGCATTTGCTTGGATGCCTGCCAACCAGTCGGTAAACCAAACACAGGCTTCATCTCTGCAGAACAGCAGGTGTTCCCTGGCTCCCTGGGGGAGAAGGGGTACAGGGGAAAATAGAATTTTCTCAAGTGGGGGATGGAAGCATGGGGAAGAACCAAATGGAATTTGCATTGTTAACGTGTGCGATGCGGGTGCCCGAGCCACCCCTTTTTCCGCGCAAAAAAAAAAAAAAAAGTTTCCAAATAAAACAAGATGTCGCGTGAATACCATTGACCTCGGAGGAATGGTCGTGAGCTGACTGAAAGCTTGAACTGTGCATCGAGTGAAATAACGGCAAGTTGACATGTAGTTGATTTATTTATGCTTAGGTAATTTTCGATGGTTGAGACGTTTCCACGACTTTCATTTTTCCTTAGCGCTGCTATCTGGTTACAGGTAAAGTCAGATGCTTTTAATTTTACTCAAAACTTTAAATGTTTTATATTTGTTTAGCTGGCGTTTTACGTGCTCTTAAAATAGCACAAGAATGTCGTAGAGGATCTGTAGAAGTGAGGCAAGGCATTAGAAACGAATCTCGGCCAGGGGCATATATAAATCACTATTGCCTTCGCCAGTAGTGATATTGGTAAAAACTATGGAAAAACCTAAATCAAAACGGCTGGAATGATGACCGAACCCGTGTACCCCTGGATGAGTGTCCATTGTTTTCAAATTGCTTTCCCGCGCTTGGTTCTATTGATCCACATCGCCATGTATACTGCTCCATGTCGCTTTATAAATATGCATGGTAATATTTTTGTGTAGCCATCGTGTAACATTAGAGTGTGCCAACTGCTAATAAATGTCCGGATTACAATTTATTTTCCTTTCGGTGCTGCGAAGCATCGTAGAATTTACAGAAAAGCATCGACGTAACGGCAAGTACGCTGCAAGCAGTAACTGGTGAAGGAACAGTTAATTAATTCTAACAGGACAGTTAGAGCGCTTAATAAGACAGAGAAGCGCAGTTAGAAAATTTGCATATGCGAAGACTTTTCACAATACAATAGGTATCAGAAAATGAGCCACTCATCAAGAGGACACACCAATCTTACAAATAAAAATCAGCAGTTTCAGGAGACAATCAACAAACCCGTGGAACTGGAACTGTCTAATGTGTGGTTCCCAACTTATTTTAGGACAGAGGACCTAGTCACATAATAATAATAATATCTCCGACCGTCCAACCAAAGCAAAGACAGAAATATCACCAGTGTTATGAGTTAAAACCGATATTACGCTCTGGGCTCTGGTACCGAAAAGTTTCTTTAGTTTGCGATAGTAAAGTTATATCTATATGTAAAAATTTACGCACAAATAAAGTATAGTTCTGTCATATGTGTTCAGATAATTGGAGTTACTTGCCAAATTATTTGAAGTAAACACATGCTGTAAATCCAGGAAGGTTACGACCTCGTGTTTTGCAAGAGAGACAGACACTCTTAAGTCAGGTTGAGAAAATATACGTTGTAGAAATAAACAATTGGAAACATGCATCTCCTTTGGGATTAGTTTAATTAATTTCATGCGTTATTTATTAATAAATATTCCTTTCTTTACAAACATAGGCGTTTAAGTTTTTTATAAACTTCGATAGTTCTTTACAATATTTGGCCCAATGGAAAATGATGGTGCCACCACTACTACGTTGTAATTATTCTAGCTTTATGAAAATTATTTTTCAAACATTCATTCGAAAAGAAATCTTCTTATAAACGAGACAAAATTTTTTAAAATAAACACTTAGTTGACATAATTTTTGAGTTAAAATTCCTTGGGTTTTTTTGTTGGCATGTACTTGCTGTCCGCTGCATGCTTCAAAGAAAAATTTAATTGAAGTAGGCCTTCCTGAATAAAACATAAGCAAAATACAAACAGAGTGTGTGCAAGATGAAGCGAAAGAACAAAAATGACGACTCCCCCAAAATAAGTATTAAAAATTTAAATTAATTTGATACAAACAAATATTACCAATATAGGAACACACACATTAGATAAACTGAGTGCACGACCAGGGAAGAAATTGCTAACCGGAAAATTGTCTTGTTACTTGGGACGAAGTTTATAAAAAGAGACTCCGGCAGCGTTATTTTAACATTGCGTCTCTAACATTCTTTCGAGAAAAGTATGGAAGAAATAATTTGTTTCACATTAGTGAAGATGTTACGTAGAAAAAAAAGTTTTTCATACGTTTATTATTATTATTATTATTATTATTATTATTATTATTTTAGTTATTGGACAGAAGAAAAAATATTTGGCTTTACTCTTACTTGCTGGCGAAGAAAAGGCAACTTAGATAGTGATTAATGTTTGTTCCGAGAAGCACCGAATATTTATGTATATTTACCTAAGCAATAATGCGCGCTGTCCCATCCACCAATAAACCCGTTTCACTCCTCCGTTTATCATGCTCTCCCTAAAGAAAAAAAGTTAAATTTGAACGAAAAGCATTGCCGTTTGAAAAGTGCATTTATCATCGCTTTTCACGTTTCCGCTTCTTTCTGTCTCTCTGCTTTCTTAAATCAATTTAATGCCACTCGCTGCTCATATCTCACACATCAGTATTCTTTGCTGCCTTTGCGAAGTTCCTCTCTCTCGTTTTTCCTATCCTCCTGACTGCGTGGCACTCCTCAGCTCTTATCTGCGATGTTTCCCAAGCACGTCAGAACTCGCTGCTCTGGCATTTGCCTGCATTAACCTCCGGGAAGTGCATGGTTCGCATTCAGGTCAGAAAAATTCCCAGAAGGACTCGCTGAAGGAAATAAATGTGTACTTCTTAAGGGGATTGGTGCACGCTATATATTTTACTATTATAGTTGAGGTACAAGGATTATTTAATTTACTAATGCATTTTAAGTTGTATAATATGTATTTTAGATTTTTATGAATAATTTTTTAAAATGATATTTTCCTATACGTCATTTATTACGTCAACTGCAAGAAGTAAAGTATTAAAATTAACGTGTTTCTTATGGTAATTAAGATGTTGTTTACTAGTAGTGATTTGAGATATTTGAAATCAAGTTGCAAGTTGTTTTTCTTGTGAGATTATAAAATACTGACATTATAAAATAACTATTAAACATGTTTGTCACAAAATATGAACAATTTGGTAATTAAACATTGTTTCACGCTAGGTTACTACTAGTAAGTTAAATCAGTACGGTGACATAAGTTACTTAATACATCAAGGAAAGTTGTTATTTACATAATCTCTCTCACTGGTTACGATGTGACACAGACACTTGTTCTGTAGCGGGCATTCTGCAAGTGTACGCGAACTAATAAAATCCCTATAAGTGCTTCCTGAATACAGTTGTAGCCACAATTTTTTTTGTCAGAATATGTATCATCAAGCAGCCAAACCCAGTGGCTACTATTATCAGGCACGTTGTGTCCTTTGACAATTTTTCTATTTTTTGTGCACCTACGTCCTTAAGTTATTAGTAGGGACAGAAAAAGTTCGCGAATTCGATGACGTATTGTTCTGTTCATAATCAAGCCCCGACAATTTGTCAACTAGCTGCTACTCAGTGAAACAGCAGATAATGAACGAATAGACGGGGCTTAAGTATGCATAGTACAATGGATTCTAGCCAGCAGATCATTGAATTCGCAAAATTTTTCAGTCTCTAGTTATTAAGATCCTCACACCCGTGATAGGGAGGAAGTGACGCGATATTATATTTGTACAAGTTCTAGTAAATACACATAGAAAATAATTTTAAAATGTATGAATTATTCACACGACATTTTGAGACGTCTGTAGTTGCAATAAAACGCTACGAATCAAATGAAGTATTACATGTGGCCGACAAGGGAAAAAAACCCGAAAAATAACTGGGCATTATATTACCAGACAAAGTTAGGAATTATGTCACAACGCAGACTTGCAGGTTACATAATTTTAATACGATAGTCTATCAACGATAAATATTGATGTTAAGCAGTGATGTAAAATCATTTAAGGGTGAAAGACGATTAACGAAAAAATTAATATCCAAGGGGTGTATACAAGACGTTTACTGGGATAACACAAGGTACAATGGAAGTGGATAAGGAGAGAATGGTGGTACTTCGGGACACACAGAGAGAGAGAAACAAAGAGACAAAGAGAGAGAAAGAAAGAGACAGAGAGAGAAAGAGACAGAGAGAGAAAGAGACAGAGAGAAAGAGACAAGAGAGAGCAAAATAAAGAGACAAAGAGAGAGAGAGAGAGAGAGACAAATATATACACATGAATACACAATAGGACGGTTGTATCGACGGACTTCATTTCTCGTCGAGACAGTTTAGTGTGAAAATACGTACCTGTACATAGCGACACATAATTTAGACATACGTGGGTAGTGAATGGTCGGAAATGTAAGTTAACCTAGTCAATATTCTTTTATTTCAATTCAAATTTGGACCTCAATCTCTTAAGAACTACTTGTAGTTGTAAGTGTATATAGAAGTATATAATAATTACAGTGGATTTAGGGGAGTTATAAAGTGTTAGTAAAACCGTACGTCTTAATTTAAATAGAAATAAAAGAATATTGCTTATTTACTTGTTCACTTAACACCAGATCACTCACATTTTAAACAATAAAATGTCTCTACAACATACAACTTAATACGCGTAGGTGCAACAGTACAACTATTTTCTTTCACTCTCTCTCTCTCTCTCTCTCTCTCTCTCTCTGTCCCCGAAGTTCCACCATATTCTCTTTATCCATTTCCATTGTACTTCACTGTGCACTTCACTCCATTAAATTTCTTCCCGACTTTCCTCCGAATATTCCCCTGCTAGGTCGCAGCAGTTGGTCAACCCCGAAGTCACATTCGTACTCACTCGCAGCTATCGACGTCACTTACTGCTCTTCTTACGCATTCGTTGATTCCTCGGCACTCACTCAACTTGGTACTCAAATCGGACACGGAAAAAATCACCCTTATATAGTTATGAGCCGTTTACTGACAAGTCCCTATAGTGACGAGGTTAAATTAGAACCCAACACGAATATTTCGAAAACAAACAATCCCTGTAACTTGGAGTGGTACGTTATTTTATATCTCTCCATTCGCGGCAACAAGTCACCGTGTGGATTCGTTTGCCTCTACTGTAGCAGCTTATCGCCCGCTGCCTTGATATGAGAATCAAACAAGTCGTCACACGACCACCTAGGTGGTGGGTCTGGCTCCAAACTTGTATTTCATATTGGGCGGCTTTCATATCGGCAGTATCTCTCGCCCGGCTCCTTGCAAGATAAGAAAATAACCGCGTTGGAGTATTACAAAACAGACTTACTAGTTTAAAGCCAGTATTCTAAAAAAAAACTTTTTTTTTTAATATTTCACATTACAGACTAACATAATTCTTAATCGATTATAAAATAATTTGTAACGAACAAATTAATTTCCTGACAAACAAATGAACAATGACAGACAAACCAATAACTACTGACATGTTCAAAGTTCATTATTTTATTATTTGCCCAACCGCAGCTGTTCGTAGGATGTTTTGATGTTGCAGATTTAAACCTTAAACGCACTCTTTTCCACGGCGCATGCAAACTACGAAAAAATGTAGACAAATTAGCTTTCAGGATCTCTAGTATTCTGTTTTTCGCTCTCTGAATTTAATTTCCTTGCTAAAAGAGCGGAGTAGGGTGCGCACGTGGTAGCCAGCCAGTTTCGTGATGCGAATAATAAAGCAGACAGCAATGTGCATTGCGATGACAGCTGCTGCAAGCCCTGCGACTACCTCACATTTACACCTCGCCTCTTATTCTGGCAAAAATTAAGCAATATCCATTACCCCTGACGGAGTTTTGTTCCGATCGCCAAGATTGGCTAGTTGAACCACGCTTTGAGTTTTGATCACGTATTTTCCATTGAATGTGCTGGTACGGACGCTATTTATCAACAAGAATACGACTTTTGTAAGGGAACCATTTCCATTTACGTGATATGTGTGAGCGTTTTGGGGTGGTCTGTAGGTGTAAAAATATTGATAGTCGATCTCGCCCTGTGACGATATATTTTTTGAGCTTAGTATGCCGTTACGTTAATAAATGTAATGAAATGGTCCAGTTTTTCATTCAATAAAGGCATAGAAAATACCCGCACGCTCTCCCCAAGTAATTTTATTAATGACAATTATGTGAACTTCTCTTCACTTCTAAGAAAGGCAACAAAACAAGTGTAAAGTTGCATTTCTTATTTAGAGAAAATAACTCACGATAAAAGTTTTTTTATTAGATTTGCTGATAACCGAATAACTATTTCATTGTATGAATTTTTCCTAGAAACTTTTTTTAAAAATTAAACTTTAAAATTAATTTGAAAGAAAGATTAATGCAGAGGGAGAGAATGATTTAAGGGTAATGTTATGCCAACATATTGTTTCTAACTTTAAAGAAGAATACTCGCGATAAAAGTATCAAACTAGCAGATTTATATAGTTCTTTAATTTTCTGTGCTGGTTATTTAATTAACAGTTTTATTCGTGTGAAGTTTTACTTTGTACAATTTTAATTTTGAAACATTAAGTTATTTTGAAATAAAATACTTTTAATTTATTTGGAAGATTCTTGCATGGAAGACAATTATTTAGAGCAACGTCGCGGACACATGCCACTGGAGCTCTATGTTGTAGTCCCAGAAAACCAAACATAGGAATACGTTTAATAAATTAGCTAGAAATAGCTATGTAGTTAGAACACGCATGAAAACGCATAATAATACCATAAGGAATTATGTGAGATAACCAAACAAAATAAAATAAATAAAAATCACAATTAAAAATCGAACTTAATCCCCAAACAACTGAAACAAGACAACACAATCAGAACAGCACAATCAGTGGAACACTGACAGGATTATACATCTGACTGGATGGCACAAAGATGCAGTACAGTCGTCGGACTAGACGAAACAACGACCACATAAAACAACTCAGAAAGTGTTCTTAGGCAAGTCATTTAATTAAATAATATTATACAAACTTCTCTTCACTTCTAAGAGTGGTGCCAAAACTAGTGTAAAGTTTAGTTTTTTATTATAAGAAAAATTTTCACTCTAATAGTTTTAAATTTAACATGTTTATGATTTCGTATTTGATTTTTTTTTTGTGCTAGTAACTAATACAACTTTTCATGCATGTTAATTTTTCGTTTAAACTTTATTTTCAATGACGTTTCAGGCTGCTTGAAGACGGAAACATACGTCAGCTTCTTCTCAAAAGCAATTATTCATGTTGGGTTGCTCGATGCACGCGGCAAACGTGGCGTACATTGCCTTATCTCGGGTCACTCTTGTTTCTTACACTCTTGTCTTCATACTCACCTCGTGTCATCCTCCGCAGCGCTCAAGACTCTGGACGCATGTCACGTTCTCGACTGCTGGGAGTATGGAAGCGCTAAGGGCGACCCAGGTACACGCATCGTACCTCACCCCAGCCTCTAGGCGCACGTCACTGAAACTGGCGTGCAGTCTCTCGCCTCTATGATACATTCAGTGGCGACACCATTCATTTAATGACGTAATATTAAAAGGGCGCCGCTTACCTGCGAGTTATTGGCTCAGAAGTGACGCAGCTATAAGGCCGGCTTTACACATTGGCCCAACATCCGACCTTGGAAGGGATCGACCAGTGTGTAAATGGTGCTTGGCCGATCTTGGAATGTTGGCCATGTGTTGGAAGTTTTGCCATTCATTGTCGGTATTTGGTTCAACCGTCAAAGGGATTGGCGTATACATTGGCGTTAACTAGGTCTGTGTTTACACGTTGGTGTTGTGATTTTACATTTTTTTTTTAAGTTTGAGAGGAAAATATTGTTATATGACGTGTTGAAATTGATCAGTGGACATTATTCTCTACATACACATAGAGTATGAATGTAGTTGCAGCAATTTCCAAATAAACTTGACCTTCAATTATCATGGAATTGAAATTGGCCGTATGACTGGTTATAAACGAATTAGAGCAGTGTGTAAATAGCGATTGGCCGTTTCTTGTTCGTTGGCATTTCTTCCTTCCAAGATTGGCCCAATCTTTTGGGCTATTTGTGTAAATCCGGCCTAAGGGTGACCCTGAAGTGCGCATCAATTGCCGCATCGTCACGAGCCAAGCATTGAAACAGCGTGCAAGATTCCTACCAATACATTTTTTTTTTACTATGGGATTTAAAACGGTGCCCATATAATTTTCTTGATGGAAAGACTCTAGCAACGTCATGTGCAGTTTCTATACGAGTTTCACGAAACAGTATACGATTAGTGCGTTTTGAGGTACGGCAGTTTGAAAATGCCGTTTTCAGCAATGTTGGAGGGCTTGAAAATAGTGTTTTTAACGAGCATGGTGTCTTAACAATTGGCATTCCGTCTTTGTCCGAAGTGTGTTTCCTTTTCGTATAGTGACACAATGGGTACACAGGGAATAGTTCGTAAAAACATATTTACGAGCACACTGCAACGCATTAGGAGAGCGTGAGGCGACACCAGTAAATGTACAATTACTTTAAGGTCATGCACCAAGATGTTCACGCCGATAGAAAACAGCAAAACTATCCATTTTTCGCTATTTCCAAACCGCAAGGAAATGAGTTTTAAATATTACTGGAGGATCTAAAACAGATTTACGCGCATGTCACGTTCTCGAATACTACGAGTAAGCAGACTTTACCAGTGCACATTACGCAATTTTTCGAATAAACTTCTATCTTCTGGAGCACTATACACAAGAGGACGTCTTAAGCACTGATGAAATCCTTCCACTCTACTAAGCTTCACTATTTATGTGGCCACGTCACTGCAGTATAAATGTATGTATTCTGCTATATCCCTCACGTATCTTGTCACTTCATTCCAAGCTTCGTTGAAAATATGGTATGCGGTCATTATGTGCTAAATACCTGTGAACCTCACTAGTGCCGGCCTCCGTAGCGTAGTCGGGTTAGGGGCCGGTATATGGTAAGAGAAGCCCTATGTTCGAATCCCGGTTCGAGCATGGATGTTGTGGTGTCCCTTCACCTCACTTCACCCTAATCGGCTCTTAATATGTCGCTGTTAAAGGGCTGTAAAACACTCTCACACCTCACATCAACACAAGTGATATGCCCCAGAGAGTTCTTGATTCATTTATGGAGGCTCGCTTTGTGAGGGGTCCGCGGTGGCTGAATGGTCAGACCATTCGCCTCCCACCAAGGCGATCCGGGTTCGATTCTCAGCGGGGTCGGATTTTTGCATGTGGAAATCGTGCCGGACGATGCCCCTGGTCGGCGGCTTTTCTCGGGGATCTCCTGTTTCCCCCGTCCATTCATTCCGGCGCTGCTCCATACTCACATATGTCACCCCCACCAGCGCTAAAGACCTGGATGTTGAGCGCTGACCAAAACCTCTCACTCACACTCTCATTCACTCGCTTTGTGAGTTTCCATTCCATAGTTTCGTTCATCATCGGAAATTCCTGCTGTGGACTAACGTTACATATATACATATAAGATTGTGCGGTTATTGTGGATAGGATATATCCTAGTTACTACACACCTAGGTGGTTGGTTGTCTCGCTGTCAGACAAAAATTCTACTTATTCTACAGTCACAGGAATATTTGTCATGTCTGAGAAGAATTATTAGTTTAATAGCTAATTTTCGTAGTTAGCACTGTCTTTGAAACACACCTGACTACGTTATTTGGGCTGGAGAATAAATTTGGATATGCTGATTATGTTTAATAAGAATAGTAAGGTCGTTTATTAATTGATTCAAAGCTACAAGAAGTCAATTTTATTATATAGTAATATCACTTGACAAATCCAAGAAGTATTAAAACTACAATAATCCCAGAAGACAGTAAAGTACTTGACTTATTTTAAAACATTAAAAAAGTTACAAAGAATGGCAATATTAATTAAAATGTCATTATTGATACATGCATAAACGATCGAATTTTGATAATTGTGTAAAATCACCGCATGTGCTAAGGAAACAAGATACAATATTTTAAATACTTTCAAAGAAACACATCTGAATAAGGAGCCTTTCGCTTATTGTGCTCAGATAAGAAACTCGCATCAAAACTTTTCACATAATCGAATCGTCGTGTTGTAGTTAAAGTTATAATGCATTTATATATGGCATCGCAGATGTTTCATAAAAGTCAAACTTTTTTATAATTTTATTTGTGGTACGCGACTGATCAACTGTGCTCAAGAGTATTCGAGTGCGAAATGAGTTTTGCATTTATATTTCCAGGGGTGGAAGCAATTTTTTTTCGCTAACGGCGTTAATATGCTGGTGAGGTTGCGGTTGACAGATGGCGATTCTGCGGTCGGGAAGGGACGAAGAACGGGGAATTTTTTCTCTCATCTTTATTTGAATTCCATTTGGCCCCGTGAGCCCACCAGCACTTGGTAGAGTGCCGACTAGTCAGCTAGACAGAGGAGAACCCTCCCGCGGTCAGTTCGCACGTTCGCACACAGATGCCAGCAGCGCCGTCCACAGCCTGCCGGTGACTGGGAGTTTAGACAAGTTAGACGTTGGGACGGGGCAAGTGTGAGATCCGTCACCCCTACCCCTCTTTCATCTCCCTACAACACTTCTTTCGTCTTCCTCGCTCTGGAACAATTCGCACCATCTGGCGTCGCCGGCCTAGGTGGACGCCTGTCCCAAGCGGCCATAAAGGAAAACGAAAGAGTAATATTGTAACTCGACTCTAACTCCACCTTCCATCCCTTCAGCATGATACTTGCAAATGTTCAAATTGCAGTTGCAAATGTAAGAATTATGGTAATACTTCCAGCTAGGGCTGTGAGAATTCACGGCATAGCAAAATTATGACAAAAAAATAAAGTTTTCTCTATAGTTGTGGTTATATTACTTGTGAAAAAACACATCAAAATACTTACCTGAATGTGTATCCAAATTCTTCTGGATAAGCAGTACCTACTAAGGAAATTAAAATATATTTCTCATTAACTATAACGATAATGTATTGGGACAAATTACATTGTTTGTATTAGCCCATTCATCTTGGTATTTAAATGAAAATTTTGAGGACATTAAATTGCTGTTAAGATACACAAACACTTAATTTTTACGAATTCAGCTAATTGGTTTCTGATTTGGTCTGTGTTAGTATTTTTTGTACTCAAGGATAAATGGCTAGACTTAACAAAAGTTTCATTTTGGTTAGCGATTGTGGTCTTAGATAAATTTGACAAAATATCACGAGTACACTATGTCGAATTAAAGTCGGAATTATGGAGAGGAATATCGAAATAGTTGAATTAACCAGAAAGTCGGTCATTTCAAGCGTGCGTCTTAGTGATCATGACAGTACAATCTATTATATCTTTTCAGTACGGATATTGAGATAGCAATACTGATTAATTAAACCACGTTCAGTACATCCAGGGGCATTTGACGTAGTTTACAGAACACAGAGAAAAAGACATTGATAATATTTTCCACTACAGCGATTCTTTGAAATATACATGCATACTTTTATTACTTGAAGTTACATATCTTGAGAAAGATTTTAGTTTGTTTTTGCCATTGAAAGAAGTAAAAAAAAATTCCGTTGATACTCAACTGAAATATCTTGTAACATAAATTTTGTACAAAAAGAATCCTTGAAAGATACTCGTAAGAGAGTTTGGGAAAATTCCACTGTTACACTAAATGGCTATTAGCGTCATTATTAAAACTGCAAACCTTTACTGTATGAGCAGCTTAGTTTCTTATTCATCCCACCATTACTACTTTAGTCACAGGTTTTGAAAAAATTATGGTTAAAATTTCTGCCAAACGAATACTTGATACGATATTTTATTTTACCTTTGCCTGTTGTTGGTTAGTTGAAATTTATGTTTTGAGTTTTTTACTTGGTAGTTATAGACGTAATAACAGAACCACTGCATGAAAACAGGAAGCCCGGCATGATGCTAGTTGCTCACATGACGTAAAATACCATAAAATTTAACACATCAATATTAAATTATGTAATAGTTTTCCGACAAAGAAACTGTTATTTGAACCGTACTAAAGTCTTTTATTTGGCAACTGATAATTTTTAAAGAAATTACAATATTTATGGCATTACGTGATCTAAATAATATTATAAAACACCTCTTTTTATACATTCCTAGATCATTACTATAGGTTTTTATTCTATGAGACTTGCCAGAAGAAAATAAATAGTATAAGAGAAGAAAGCAATCATGAACAAACAATGTTAACTTCTGTTAGGTCGTCGATTATTATTTAAAGAATTAAACGCCAAAAATGTATACACCTTTTGAAATATAGTTTTGTAAAATTGGTAAATGAAATATGTAAGTACTGTGCTGTCATTAATGTTCAATTTGCACTTGTACAAAAGTGAAAGCTTCTGCACTTAATGAAGAAATAAACGTTGTTTTCAATTGCTTCTTGCCCCGCAGCGTGAAGAAAGACGTCTGAATATTTTTATTTTCCGTTCTCGACAGTGTAAAATATAGGGTATATTTCATGCATGCAGTCCCTCTTCACTTTCTGTTAACTGCGCCATTTCTCAGCTGAGTAATGACTGCCAGGTCCTCAAAATTTATGATCCACATCTCGAATTTCACACCGCCGTTTCCAGATATTGCCTGGCTGTTGCGATACTGTATTTATAAACTACGCCAGCAGCTGTCACTGTTGCTCACTAATGAACTGCATGTGCTTATCTATCATAATTTCAGCGTTTCTTTATTCTAAAAATCTTAGTAGTGAAAGGGTGCTACAGGACACACACATTAATTAAGGAACTTTATATATTACCGAGTTCAGTGCCAACAGTGGGATATCCTTCCTATGAGAGCCTGTGGGATACTAAATATATTGATTTATATGTGTCACTTAGCCACTTCTTGTTCACACGGAACTTTCCATACATAATACAGTTATTGTTGGGTCATTTATTTGGTGAATGTGAATATCTCCATTCGCAAAAACCATTCTAACTAGTAATTAAACAATACTCACAAGCTCATCATACTTACTCATGTATTAGTAAGTCAAGTTTCTTCTGGCCGCATTATGTTTCTGATAAACATGCTTTTCATAACATGCCCATTTATGACCAAACAAACGAACACAACGATAGAAAAGCTTGTAAACGCATTAGGTTTAATAAATCATTAAACGCGTGACTTACTGGCTTTGTGTGAAATGTTTTGAAAATATATGCTTGTATTACTATCGTTCCAGTTTTTTTTTACTTTAGCCCAGTAGCTATTACAAATCTATAAACGAATTAATGTCAGCTATAATAATTAGTACTGTAATTTTGCCTTCGATCTTGTTGCGTCAGCTTGTTGAAACGCAACACATATCCGCAAGGCGTGATGCCTAGTCACGAATCTACAGGAGTAGCATATCATTTTACAATGTTCGCGCTGGGTTGAAATACGTACAACCGGTAAAAGTTTTATTTTACCCTGTACTCTCTCTTGTTAAAAAGCGTCTGGTAAAAACTAACGCGAGAGTAGTTCAGTACAGCTGGTGTCGCTATTGCGCACCAACAGGTAAATATACGTTACCGAGACTTGAAACAGAAATACTGAACTGACGCTTGCTTATAAGTTTATACGTGTATATACGCAGACACACATGCATATACATAAATAAAATATACAAATTATATAAGAATATGCATGCCTACACACAGAGTCTCCACAAAGAAAGGCATAATAACACACCACAAGAATACTAGGCTTAATTGGAGACGGAAATGCTATTGACAAAGTGATGTACGATGACATTTCACATGTACAAAGTGGTAACATCCTCTATGGCCGAATTTGTAGAATCTAGAGCCACGAGATCTGAACCTTGACTAATATACTATTAATTTTTTACATGTGTACTTTCCAGTTTGAGCATAACCACGCATTAAAAACAAATTTCATGAATGAAAATAAAGAGATTTTGTGAACTTCTGAAACTAATGTAACAGTCTCCGAATTAAGTTTTGTTAATGTAGGTCAATTTTTGTTTGTACCTTTCTTTGAGAAACTTCGAGAGAAATAATCTCAGGAATTCATAAAAAACTGAAATCAGGTTGGCCGGCTCAGGAATCGTGTCCAAGCCCTTCCAGCTGTGACCCTGTGTTTTATCAGTTGACTACTCCACTCGGTATTAAGGTGGCTGCCTGAATGAACGTATTTTGCACGTTCGAGGTCTAGAAGTGGGGAAGTGGTATGGACGACACAACCCGCTCTTATTGTATCCCCTGGTTCAAACACAAGGCAGCTAGGCCATGGCAAGTAGGCCGTTTGAAGAAGCTTACCAAACATGAAAACTCTGCTAAGGAAAGATACCATTAAACACGGCTTAATGCGGCAGCGAAATCCCCCTTTTCGGAGAGGTAACAAGTTGACACACACGATAGTATACACGGATGTGTTACGCCACGAGGATGTCTGTCCGTCTGTCGTCTGGCTGTTTGCTCGATATCATCACCAAGCCGAGATGCACCAGGACGCCTGACTGCGTTCGTCGTGACCGCTACAGAACATCAGCCTCGGCAACCAACGACTATTAAGGTGGGACTGTCATCATATCTAAATTAAGTGGCTAAACAACTTATATTACTATAATTATAAAAGATTTGCCTCCCTCCGCGACTACAGTACTTGTTATTGTATTGTTTCATGTTATATAAATCGCAGATAATGTTCCTAACTAAATTGTTTTATTTATGCGACGTCAAACTTATACAAGTCTTAATTGAGCAGCCATTTAATTACACTATAAGATGAAAGATAATGATATTTCCCCTAACCTGTATGGTAAAACTTCTTACTTCAACCATAACAACGCGCATCACGCCTCGCCCTAGCCTCCAGGCGAAAGTCACTGAACTGGTGTACGGTCTTCTCGCCTATAGCTCGCCTCTATGAGTCATTGGATTGGGACCCTGACAATTTACGGTGCAATATTACAGGTAAAAGTGAACTGTACACGCCTATACTTTTCCAAAGGTTATGTATCAATACTTTTATGCCTAAAAAGATTTTTAAAAAATCCCATTTCCTCCATTTTCGGCAGCGCAAAAATAAACCTTAGCGATACATGGGGAACCTGAAATAGGTATATACGCGTGAAACGTTCTTTGTATGTTATTCGTAAGCAGACATACCTTACAGTTTTTGAATAATCTTGTAACGGCAGAAGCTCTGCGCAACGTTCGACAGCCTGGGCAGGCGGCCACTGCAATGTTTTGTAGCCTGGACGTAAAGGATGACGGCGTCTGTGTGTGAATTAATATAAACAGCTGCTATTCATGCTGCAGTGGTCTACCACATTTATATGAAACTTAAAAATTTGTCTCAACCTCAAAAACATAAATATAGTTTTAATGTTCTAATGGCGTATGTTTTACCCACAAAGTAGCCAATAAAAACTAATTTGGCTTATTTTATGAAGTTTTTTTGCACCTTTGCTTTACGTCAACATGCTGAATTTGAAAGTGTTTAGATAAGTAGAGGGAAAACTTACTTAGAAACTTGCATTACAGCTACATTAGTGTAGACAATCGCACTACCGACTTTGAGGAAAGACTTTGGCTAGTAATGTGTTTCATGTTATTGTATATTTTATTTTACTGTTCATGATTATGTTTTGTTATTATTTAAATTAAAGAATTAAAAATTATGAAATAAATAATTTGTCAGCTGGTAGTTACAAGTATCTTATTACACACTCATGCCTACATAATTGCACGATAAAACTAGTTTCAGACGCGAACATAATAAATTTTGTACACTACGAGAAATCACTTCATTTTTTTATATTTTTTCATTATTATTGGTGGAGGTGTAAATTAAGTAAAGTATTAATATTTATGTTATTCTACTCATCTTATACTGATTACAACAGTGGGAAAGAGCGGGCGATTTTACATACGCGAATAAGTTTTATCTTAGACGTATTTTTAATTATTCCATCTTAATGATGGGGTTTAATAGTTGATTACTTTCGTAATATATGCTTTATTCTTCTTATGTCGAAATGTGAAACGTAATAATGTCACCGACCTGGTACTTAGTAGTCATTCGACAGAACTACTCATCTGTGTATTTATAGATTGAATTTTGCTGTATAATGTATAAAATAAAGAAAATAAATTTGTTTAATTAATTCAGTTATGATATTCCTTGAGACCCTGGGTAGTGCAACTTGTTCCTCCAAATTGGTGTGAACGTGATATGCAAGTTCTCCAACCAATATTTAGACATATCAAAGTATTATATTACTACCGGGAGTATGTACGATTTTTCCTAAATTTATAAAGCAATCAATGCAAGGAAAATTCGCCAAGGAACTTTGAACGTCACACGACACTTAAGGGTGCATATCATTAAATGATTGCAGCCATTGTGATATCTCATGGTCGATGTACGAAAATATTCAGAGCTATTTTTGATTTATCATGTTATGTTTGTTGAAAAGTTGTCTCGAAATTAAAAATATAATATCAAAGTAATTTCAACGATTATGCAACACACGGATATTATATATATATATATATATATATATATATATATATATATATATATATATATATATATATATATATATATATATGGGTGTGTGTGTATGCGTATGTATTATATACGTATTGTCTGCACTTCCGACATTAATTAATTTTACTTATATTGATGTATGTATATGTGTGTATGTATGTGTATGTGTGTATATATGTACGTATGTATATACGTATGTATATACGTATGTATATACGTATGTATATACGTATGTATATATTTGTATATGTATGCATATGCACGCGCACACATGCATATGTACGTATATTTAACAATGTCTGTGTGCAAGCTAAAATTAAGTAGAAATGTAACGGTATATATACATTAGAAATAAAAGCATACGTGTATAGGTGCACATAACATACACCATAAGTATGTTACATCCAATGCAAATAGGCTTTACTTGATCTTAATGAGTATAAAGAATAATGTCACTATATAATTCCTTCTAACCTGATTGTAAGACTTGAGACTATACTCCATTTCAATTAAGTTTGGATAAATCTGACAGCAACTTATGGGTAATAATTTTTTAGTATTTTGAGATTTGCTGCACAATGCAAGACATTTTTGTTAAGTACCATGAAAGGCCCATGCCAATTGTATCTGTTGAACACTCACTCTCCTCCCCCCACCATTTTCCCCCGACAACCTCTACAGTGTATCCTTGTATATACAGCGAGCGCAAGCTCTTTGCAACATACATGTATAATAAAATAAAAGTAAAAAAAAAAATATCCCATATTATTCGCCAAGTTTCTGCATTGGTTCAATTACAGTCTCTATAATGCACAAGTGCACTGAAACAGAAGGAATGAAAGGGGTGTAAATTAGTACATCACGCATGTGTTATTTAATTAACCATTGTAGCTCGTTTACATATTCATTTCACGAACGATTTGTTCATTCAACTAGTACAATGGTTTTGTTTTATTTTAATCTCTCACAAAATGTGATGGACATTTAAATTAATTGACCTCCTCTTCGGTCTGATCAGGGGCTTCGTAAACGCAAATTGCCGCTGATACATCAGCTCACTAATTACGCTGTGATCGTAACATTTGATTAAACATATTATAAACCGGTACATATAGTCCCTCATACAGAAATAAGTCCTAAAAAGAGCAATATAACCACAGCTGAAAAAAAAAAATAAGAACTTAGCGTACACAATACAATTATATGTCATACTGGTCACCCCTTAAGAAAATGGTGCGGCGACGTGTTTTGATAGAACCCGTGGTGGCCTCGAGAAATCTTCAGTCTTCAAAATAGTGCTTTTCATTGTAGTAAGTATATATTTACCCTAAGATATTTACACGGTCGTCCACTGCGTCGTCTTAGAGAGTTGAAGTTGATTGGGATCTTGTTGTTCATTCCAAACCACTAAAAGCACTACTCTCACACGTAGCAGTTTTCGGCCATGCTCGACATAGGAGTTTTTAAAATTGATGCAGAAGATATTTGCCCCGAGTAGACTATCCTGATATTCCCAGTCCACACTAGCAGGCAGGTAATGTATAGTATGTCTGATGATTAGCATGTTTTGTAATGAACTTTTATTACGTTGATGATATTAACTCGCCAGATTTTGTGTTTTTGGACTATAAATTGGGTTTGGGAGACATATTATCGGTGTCCTGAGGATTCAAAACAAGAATGTTTTGTTGAAAATTGTACCTTAGTAGCATCGTTTTCAAAATGGTAATTTGTTTTGTGAAATATGTAAATAAATACAGTTACAAATAATATTTGGTATGAAAATTTCATCTGTACTTTGTAGTTGTCGTCATAAGGTAAAAATTATCCCCAGTGCCGCGGTAGCAACTGTTACGGGAATTTTATAGGCCCTGTAATTTTCAAAAGCGCTAGTAAGGAGTTTAAGGCAGCTGCTTACTTGGCGTTTAAATTTCATTATGGCGTGTTTTTAGAAAAAATTTTTTGACGAAATTAGTTAACTTTAACCAAAACTGTTAACTTACGAAAACAAAATATATTTCATATGATGGAATTGTATTTTTGGAATGGAAATAATGTTATGAATAGTATTTATAAACCTTTGAACATTGCCAGAATGGCTTTTCCAAACTGGTGCATAGCAAAATGTAACAACTGATTACGAACGAAAATATTATAAAGGATTACATTGGACTTTACTGCGTTGTCGCGACCAATAAAATTATAGGATTACTGCTTAAAATCACATTAACACGAGTTGCTGACGAGAAACATGCACACATCGTCGGTTCATTGTCTAGGGCAAAGAGGCGATGATAAACTTAATGTGTGAGCTAGTGTCGCCCTATAGCTTTATTGCTATCGGCCTTCATACCCGAGATATGCAATAGTTGGTATTAACTTGTAAAGTGTTCTCCGGTTATATCCTGAAGCGAATAGAAGCTGTTCAATTGACGCATTCTTCTCCGGGTTCAGGAATGTTTTAATATTTCGTGATATTATACGATACAACTAGTTAACTATAGGAGCTCATTTGAAAAAAAAATAACAGTATTCATATTTTTACCATTTGCCATATGATACTTTGGTTCAAAATTTAAATAAATAATAAATTTAAAAAAATATTCAAAAAGTTGCGTTCCTTGAAGTCATGGCAGAGGCTGCCACCAATTCCCGATGAACGAAATTTTTAGTTTGATTACAGTGAAGGTATTAACTTATACTTATAAACGAAGGAGAACACTGGCTGACTGACTGATATATAAAAGTACAGGCCAAATCAATGAATTTAGAAACTTGAAATCTTGAGGGTGGGTTCCTCTCACCTTAGAAGGACATTTTTTGAAATGGTTCTAAGAGGGTGGAAAGGAGTGAAACGTGTTTTCAATGAATTATTGATATAGCTCGAAATCAACATCTTACATCGTTATTTTCAGCTGAGTGAGACACTCATACAAAATAATATAAGACAATTTTAGTTTCTTTAAATTAGACATATAAGGAGGTGAAAATACGTTAAATATGTTTTAGTTCCTTCTTACGTTCTGCAGGTTTGATGAATAATGGTACGTGTTTGGGAAATGCCTGTCCTCAAGTGTAATGAGCGCACTGCGCAGGTGTGACGAATGTATCAGGAATATGGACTTACTAAAATGTAACTGTTACTTCTTTAACGACAAGTTTAAGTCAATTTAAGCACGGTACTTGAATTATGCGTTATTATTCGTATTTAATTTTCAAAGTTTTAAGGGGGATTTTCTTCCCCTCCTGTTAGTTTTAACAAACATATGAATGTGGAATCCATTTTACTTATTTGTTTTCTCAATATAATTTACTGTGTTTACCGCTTACCTATTTCCTGCTTATTCAGTGAAATATTTCGTTACTTCACTCACCTTTTATGACACTGGGTTTTAATATTTTCTCCAGCCGCCAAAATAATGTATGCGGAATACGCTTTGTAGATGTATTAAATGAAATAAATGTATACCCATCTATACAAAAAGTTATACAATTTATTATGGACACATGTATCACTGAAAAAACAAATAGTTTTTGTCATTCTTCTGACGAAATAGATATTTGCGTTTGCAATGGTTCAGTAAAATAAAAGGTTTGCAGAGCAAAGTCAAGGGTTTGGATGTCACAGCACAACTGTTGGTGTTTTGACAAGAAGTCACATATAATTAAATTTAAATAAGATCTATTCAAGCTTTAATGAACCACTCTATCAATTTGTCGGACTGTGTAGTTCATTTGTACAACCACATAAGATATGACGTGTAAATTCAAAAAAAATATTTTCCACTAATTAGTTATTAAAGAAAATATTATCATATTAAAACTCTGCAATGTGGTTTACGACCTTTTTGCCAAAACACCGTCGAATTATGTTAAATATAAATTAATATTGAAGAGAGAATTCTGACTCGGGGCGTGTTGGCGCCCGCAGAACCTTGATAGATGATATGAAATGAGATCCTACAATGTAGAAGCAATGATACGAAAGACGGAGGTAACGCGAGTACAACGAGAAAGTAGGCCGTCCACGGCAACGTCCGCCACGCTTCCCACTTGCGAAAAAATCCAGATCGACACAGCTGGTAATCGAACACTGATCACCATAGAACATGGCGTGATCTGACCGCTTCATCGCTGCGACCACTTAAGTAAAAGATAAAATATTACCTTACACAGCGCCCAGAATATTTTGATAAAAGTGACAACTACTCGTTAAATTGAATCATGTTCGGTAGGACTGTCTACTACCCGGTGACATAGGACAGAATGCCTATCAGTAACATGCCCCTAGAATCTTCTTTACTCAAATTGTGAACTAATTATGCGTTGAAAGTTTATACGCAGTAAAAAAATCCTACGTTTGCATGAAAAAGCTCGTAAACTTATGTCAAAACTTATATCAGTCTAGGCCCCACAACAAGAATGTCGTCGGTGATTTAAGTGTTATAAAGTTTCCAGATACCTGTGGGGACTAGTTGGGTATACTTTTATGAGCAGAGTGTTTGATGTTATACAAATTAACCCTTCGACGGTCTGTGACAATTTTCAAAATGTTTTGTTTAAAAAAAAAAAAAATCTTGAAAACTGGTCGCTAAAACATTTTTTTTATGGCGCTTCAAACAAATGAAAAATTTACAAGAATTTATTTGTAACTGTACAGTTATTGTTTGTAAATATACAACAATGTTTGTTAACATACATATACATTTATAATAATTTTCTGCAAAGTTTACGACTTTTTTGTATATTTACAAAAAAAAATTCGTAGAAACTAGTTTCCAAAGAATTTTTTTGTAAGAGTACAAAAAAATTTACACAGTGTACTCACGATGAACACGCAACGCAATTAAAAATAACATATCCTTTGCTTTCATCTATAAAACTATTTACGATTGTGATTTACGTTCTGCTTCTATAATCTATGCATTACGATTAAACGGTCTACGCCTCGTGCACGGCCGTAGAAGAACAGGTCTGGACACTCGTCTGGATATTTGACCCCCTTGTTGTTTGGCTGTAGTTCACCAAGTTACCGAGAATATTGTGTTTTATTGGCGCTGATGTTACGGCGGTCGGAATAAACTCCGCCCACTTCCTTTCCGCTAAGATAAACAATTTATCAAAACGTATTTTTATCAAGTTATGAAATACTTCCTTCGCTCATAATTTTAATAAAAGGCTCCAGCAATCTTTATTTACATTATAAATTAAACAATGGAAAAAAGCGGGAGGAGTTTGAGTCCGACCGCCCGGAAAACAGCGCCAAAAAGTACGACATTCTCGGTAACTTGACGAACTACAGCCAAACAACAAGGGGGTCAAGCAAAATACATTGTTAGATAGGCGAGTGTCCAGAGCTGTTCTTCTACGACCGTGGTCTCGTGTAAATGAGTCCGTAAAGTGGCAAAGATAACACTAATCACAGAAACTGAAGTACTAGCGTGCACTTACACTTACCACTTTGCTAATTTGAAAGAAAAAATTTTGAAGAAAATATTAATTTAGAACAATTCAGACGAGAGGTGTTTCTTAGTTCCATATTTGTTTACAGATAACTGAAATGTGTCTTTTTGCTGCAGTTAACGCAGATAAGCTTGTGCAGTTCTGCAGGAACATTGATTGTGTTTCCACACCAAGCAAAAATACAACAGCAGATTTAATTATTTTAGTTTAAGATATGCCCATCCTACATAACAATGTGGAGAAAAAATGTTTCTCACGACAGATTTCATTGCAACAGCAGAAAAAAAAAACTAAAACTGATATAGTTGTATGCCAAACATATAAACAAGAGAAAATTTATATTTCCAAAGTTCCTGCTAGGTTATTTTTCGCACACTTCTCTTTGTTACTAATACAAAGCTGTTTTGGTAGGTATTGATTTATACCACGGTCGTAGAAGTACAGGTCTGGACACTCGCCTATCTACCAATGTTATGACTGAAAGCGCCACTAGCAATGAAGTGTTGTTTTAACATTGCATAGTATAGCATCTTACTAGCAGTTCTCCTAGCAGCTCCGACACGAGTCTGCTCATTGTAGTCCCATTTACACAATGTTAAAACAACCCCAGAGTGCCAGTGGCGCCAATCAGTCATAACGGGGTCAATTTTCAACTCCAAGTGTCCAGACCTGTTCCTCTATGGCCGTGGTTTATACTTTAGCCTATTTAGTATAATTTCACTGAAATTATCACTACCGTACCTTGTTTAGCTAAATAATTAGCAATCCGTATTTTACAGGAATAATAATTATGTGTTCAGAAGGTATGTGATTTTGTATTAAAAAATTATAATTTTTACATTTTATAGCAATTTTTCCAGTTTATGAATTATATTATTTTTGTGACACATATAGTTATACATAAATTAATGAGTGTATATATGTGTCTGTATTTATTGATATGGAGTAAAAAGCTAAATATCTAACCGCTAAATCGAAGAACTCAACCTCGGAATGAGAGGAAAGCTGTGGTCGATATTTACGACTAAAACCCAAAACTATATTCCTTGAGATAGAACTCTCAGATTTTTTACGACACTACTAGATATCTTGAAATTTACGTCCCGTAAATAATTCAGGGTATGTTTTATGGTTGCGCATTTCTCGGACGTTAATGGTAAAACTTTTCTCCTCCTTTTTCCTCCCGCCTTAACAATTTTACTCTTTCCTCTTTGGCCATCAAGGCTCAAGGAAAAACATTTTTTTTTGCTTCTGTGCACCTGCATTTTTGGCCCCCCCTTCCCCCGTGGTTTGAGGTCCTTATGACGGCCGGCAACCGTACATATGAAGGTATACAATAGTGGGAAGCAAGAATGTATTATTTTTAATTTATATTAGCTTCTATACCGCTCTTGCTTTCACGCATCGCAATGGTGGGTAAGCACCAGTTAAAAGAGGGGGCGAATTCATCTCCTGCCTCTAGCGTTTCCTTAAAATCCGCTATGAGAACAAATAATGCACGTGACGTGTGAAGTAAGTTACATGTTACAACTTTTTTTCTTACTCCGCGTGTGCCATAGCAAAATGAAATTAAAATGCACCAAGAGGATTTTTTTCTCATTAGAACGTACGCTTTTGGAAGTTAACTTTCCTCGCTAAAAGAAACATAGGGGTTCTACAGTAAATTTAATTAATTTTTGTGAACATCACACTCTAACCTTTAAACATTCATAGCACATTAAAATAAATATATTTAAAAAAAATTGAAGCAGTAATTTGAGAAACACCACATGTCACATTTTTCAGAACATGGACATTCAAAGCGCGAAACCCAACCGTTAAACACAGAAGTAACACGGTCACCAATGTTTTAACATACAATACCTTATTTAAAAGGTTTCTTAAAATATACATTTTCAGTATTACTTTATTTAACAACACTTTCCTGAAACTGACATGCGGTATTTTCTAAATGACTGATTCAATTACTATTTTATTGCTATTTATGATGAAGTATCTGCAGTTACGGAAACGTCTCCTTTAAAAAATTAGATTTTTATTAATTGGCAAGTAACCACAAACCGTGCATAAAACTACTTCAAACCTAGCTTTAAGGGTTCTAGGTGCTCTTTGTAATTCTGAAGTATTACAAAAAAGTTTTAACGGAAAAGGACTTGTTATGCAAACAATTTTCAAAACTGCATACTGTATTCTAGGCCTATTTCAAATATCCTTATACATTTTCACAGCATGTTTACCTTAATTTTGTAATATAAAAAACTAATGCTACATATGCTCGTGACTTCAAGTTACATAAATATGTATTTCAAATCAAATGCGGTCAGCTGTCTGCACAATTACTCGAAGATTACGTGCACCTCCACTAAATTTGGCGTGCTGGGGTCTGATTCCGAACACATTTACCGATCGAAGAGTAACTATAAACTGCGATAAAGATAGATTAAAATGACGCCAATGCATTCAGTTATTCCTACATAATGAAGTGTAATGACACACCGTTCATTATATCGCAAATCGATAAGTTCGCAACCACAGCCCCAGACTACGCGCCAAGTGGATTCATTTATAATTGTGTCATTGCGATACTTACCAGGAAGAATATTGCTAGCCTTACTCTCGTTATGCCCAAAATGTAGCTGAGTCAGGACGGGGCATGATGTGTTGTCGGTGGGATTTATCGTGGTTATTTCGTTTTCCTTCTGCTGTTGTTATCCGGTGACTTCTGTGAGTGCGGACAAGTACAATTGAGTCACTTCTGAAATACCAGGTCCTGAGTTTGAATCTCGGGAATAACACGAACGTATGTTGTGATTTGAGTTGTAATTTTTGGCCATTGTAAAAAGTCGACATTTATAAGCCCTGAAAATTAAACAAAAGAAATGTACTTAGTATTGGTAGTTGTGTTATTAAAAACGTATTTCCATGCCATGACACAATTCTGGAGGACGTAGTTGCTACCACCATTATGTTATAAGTATGTATCACAAATGAGTCGTCAGGGGCATTTACGCTGGTATTTTTGCGTGTGTTGACATTTTGTTTTCTGCTTTGTTTAGATAACGTCTGCCGTTGGCTTCGACATTTGAGGTACCAATTAGTGGCGAAACACATTTTGTTCGTCTTTACAAGTTAAATCTTGTAGTAGATGTAATTTCATTTCGGTAATCTGTAAGGTGGCCTGGCATTATTGCACAGCGACATATACTTCGCGAACATTGATTAAATTTAACCAAACAGATCAAAGTATTTTTAAATTTTTCTAAGGACGACTCATAGATGGCACAGCCTATATACAAATGAATAAATAAATACATGTATGTACACACGCACACAACGTGTATCTAAAACATATCAACAACCTTTAACTGGTGTTTTCTGAGGTTAAAATATACTGTTTGATGTAAGGAACCCATTGTCCAGCTCATATAGAAAGCGCTGCAGACGCTTCCAAAGTTTGAGAAAGTATGAACAATTTTTGTAATATTTAGAAACCTACTAGCTTAGTAGAAAAAAAAATTCTGGTTTCGAAACAGTTTTCCGAAAGCAATAATAACGTAGAGGATTTGTAAATTTAACACACCTCAATCGTGTTGAATTGGAGTGGCACTTTCCTTATTTATCTGAAAAATGTGTGTGAAAGTAAAAAGTTGCTATTTTTGATCAAACATAATTAAATAGCAAACAATTTTGAAAAATAATTTTTTTGCAAAACTCGTTAACGATCGTCCTTAAGGCCAATCGATAAATGATTCATTTCATAGAGAAGCTCTATTGCCTACCAAGTATGCAACCAGGAATGACTGTGAGCCACACTGGAGTTATGTATGGGCAGTGGGTTGGTTTGTGGCAATTCGGAATCGTAAGATGTATCGTGTAGTTGGTTTCTACAATAACATGTGTCGTGCTTCCCTCCCCTTAGACACACTATTATTTTTTGTTGTAATTGCCCTTCCAGAACAGGGCAGAGGACTGTAGACTACAAACGCACACTTCATTGTACGTTGCATGCATTGTGCTACAAATCGACCAACGCAGAAATGACAGATAAGATTCTGGTGTACGATGAAGTGAGAGGTAATGCACGAGCTTCTGCACACGAGAGATTCCCAGTGCGAAGGCAACCTCATCACACGACCTTCACAACTGTCGCCCAGAGACTGCGTGAAACAGGCACGTTTAAGACGCGAGGTGGCACTTGTAACCCGAGGAATATACGTACACCAAACGTGTATGAAGAAGTTCCCAACGTTGTGGAGGAAGACCCGTCAGTAAATAATCGCGCCGTTGTGCACGGAGTGGGCGTGTCACATTCAACTGTACGCCGTATTATGCACGAGCAACTGCTACGTACCTACCTCGTGTGAAAGGTGCAGACAGTGAGTGTCACCAGCAGATTTCGCTTCTCGACGTACGTTCTTTTTCGCAGTCGTTCCTGCGTCAGTGCACAGAAGATCCACACTTTACGTCCGTCGTGTTGTTTACTGATGAAGCGACATTTACGCGTGATGGTTACTTTAACAGTAGGAAGAGTCACTTGTGGAACGACGTCAATGCTCATTCAACTGCCATAGTAGCGAACGGAACGGTTTTCTGTGAATATCTGTGTGGGTATTGTCGGTAATCATCTCATTGGGCCCTACTTGATGCTACGAAGATTGAATGGACACATGTACTATCAATTCCTGCAACTGACATTGTCAGGGTTCCTCCAGAATGTTCTAATTGCGGTTCGGCAACGTATGCGGTTTCAACACGACTGTGCTCCTCCACATTACACAAGACTGTACGTAAGAAGCGCCCTGTTGCGTGACCAATACGTTCTGCGGACCTTAATCCACTCGACTTTCTCTTGTGGGGCTTCGTCAAGGCTCTGGTGTACGACACACCCATTGAGTCGGAGAAAGATCGGCTGGTTAGGATAATGGCTGCATGTGATAATATTCAATATTCACTAGGTGTTTTCGAAAGAGTACGCCTGAGTTTGTCGGTGTTGTTCTACGTGTATCTGAAACATACCGACAAACTTTAACAGGTGTTTGCTGAGGTGAAATTAAAGTGGTTTTTGATGTAGGGAATCCATGGTCTATGTAGTAGGTGATCCCCTTTATAAAAAAAAAAGCAACGACGTATTGCACTCACTGTAACTGCCCAATACACAATTTTGATAATGTTAGAAATAAACTGTTTCTTACAAAATATGATTATAAGACCGTTGTCATGTAGGTTGAATCAAAATTTTGCAACTAACTTTAGCAAGGATAATTTTTGTATATAAGACTGTGGTTGGAAAGTCTACGAGCAGTTGGTAATAAAACTGCGCTTAAGAGTAATGAGACGCTCAGTGCACGTACAAGTGTCACAACGCCTTCGTTTCTGAACCTAAGACTGCAAACTGGTACATATGTATACATAGGCCTACACAGCGCGGCACACTGAATAATTTAAAATATAATGGAAAAATAATTCTACTTTAACACTATATAATTTTACGAATTTCGCTATATAACTATATAGTTATGCACAGGATGATTTTTATGCGAAAGTGACAAAGTGTACGAGGCGCCCCTTGCGAGGATAATGACCAACAATCGTCTAATAAACATACTTCCGAAAATGTACGATTTCTCGTTTGAAGTCACAACTGTTCGCCAAGATCGTATTTCGTTAAGCTTCCATTTCGGGACGAGCATACACTGGAACAACGCATCGATGCTGCCTTTGATACCTTTCGGATACAGGATGGTATATTTGACCGGGAATGAATAAATCTTCTCTAGTGAGGAACCTATGCATTTCCGGACATACGTCCATATGACAGTCTTTGCTATACTTATATTCTCAGGGATCGTATCTTGCAGGTTTTTTACCGACGCACAGGACCATATGTATCGTGACGTGATAGTTTGTATACCATCAATAATCTGAAGAAATGAGGAATGGCAGGGTAAACTTGGGCCTCGAGTCAACGAGAGTAACGAAATTGTTCCAGTTCACCGACATGTCCTCCTCGCTAGATGAACCAGATACATAAAAGATAAGCGCTTTACGCTTGGGTGAATGAAAATACAACGGGGAAGTACGTGAACGCTAACTGAAACTAATGAGACGTAATTGCCAAGGAAGTTTATATAACTCGCCTCGGTCAAAAACGTGCGGGATGTTTCCTGAATGGTACGTACACTGCTAAGTTGTTTCTTACTGCGGAGCAATGTCGGCCGTGCCGTACCGTGCTGATGACAGTGTAGCATATATTGCGCCAAGATGATACGCAACAACAACAAATCAGCAATAGCAAATACCGCGTATCTTACTTCGCGTTAACACAGTCAATTGAATAAAAACATTTGAATATATTGTAATATTTCTTTTTAATTTCCAGACACCCCATTTGTTATAGTGTTGCGATAGTTATTTGTTTTGAACTAAATTATAGGAGGTGTCGTTAAACCACAAGGCAGCTATATTTCGTCTAATTTTTTTCCTATAAAAAGTTATATGCTTTCTACTACTTACGCTACTTAGGTAAGTAACGGCCATTTCTGTAACAAAATAACTATGTATAACCATATTGCTTTTCTCATGAAAAATTAGTCAAAATGTTGATAAGTAATTTCAAAAAGCCGGCGGCCGATTTTACGATACGTACTCTCTTTTACTATATATATGTATATACAGGGTGAGTCGTTATTAGATAATAACCGAGCAGGAGTGAATTCCGGAGGTCAAATAAATAGGGAAACAATACTACAACATTGAGTATATCGTGACGTATGACGGAGTTACACCTCAAAGATGAAGGAGGGAAATGTGTAATTGGACAATAATATCGTAGTCATATGCAATTAAGTAACGAAATTTCGTTTACAGGCTACTGGTGTAGGGATAGACAACAGCAAAAAATAATGTTACAAAAAGAACACCCCTTCATACTTTAACTAGGGGTTGACAACCCCTTTATGCTTAGAATATTATAACCCTTGACTTGAAGTGACCGGACACGACATGTAGGTGATAAACTTGTAAATATTAGTAAACGGGTAACCTTGAGAATAACTGCTAATGTGAACCGCTTCCTCAGAATCCACATGTTTAGTTTAGAAGTGTATTGTGGTGGCCTGAGAAGTAGACAGCCGGTAACATTTTCGGGCAGCAATACGTGTATGTGGAAACTATGACTTATCTTTAAGTTAATATTGAACGAATGTACGGTTGAAAAGTTACTGTATCCAAGTTACAGCAGTGCTTTGGTTACTATTTTATCATTTTTCAATGCCTACTACTTGATCAAGACAAATAGTCATGCCGGAAATATGCGAACTAGTTGTCAAATCATTAATCACCTTGCGTAGCTGTACGCTTAATGATGCACCACATACCTGGTCAAATTTCAGTCGCACAGTTAGCCTATGTATAGCCAGAGTTACAAGCATGTAATGCCTGCTAACAGCGTGGTGCGTTGCAAAACAAGGCAAAGTTATTTAGTTTCTAGACATCGCGTTATCTCATGATGATGGACGCTTACAATCGTATTTTTTATTAAATTAACCGAGAAATGAAGAATAAGAAGACTGTGTTAAACAGAAGTGCACTCGTATTTAGTTGGGAAAAATAATAAAATAAACCTGGAACCTTGTTCCCCCTACCCCCCCCCCCCCCCCAGAATTTGAAAGCAATCGCAATTAGCTGAATTGCGTGGTGAAAAAACTGCGGATACCTGTCAACAATCGGAAACCAAATACAACGAAAACACAATGTAACAGTGCCTTGATGTGGTGTGATTAGGCGGAGTGTAGAAATTTGTACATGGTTCAAAATTACGTCACTGCTCTTGAAACACGTCTGCAGGTAATCCAAACCCGCATGAGTTTTCACGGAACAAATATATGTGAAACAATTATCCAATTATCCAATGAAATTGGTTTGGTTCAAGAAATGAAAACCAAATTAGAATTTACTGGTTTGTGGACATATACGCCATTGCTCATGTTTTGTTGACCGAACTTGTACTGAAAGACAAAGTTGCAAAATAATGATTAAAAAAATTACAGTAAATGTAAGAAAAACAATTCCAGAGGAATTCTGTCAGTTTTATTTATATATATTTTTTTGGTATTTTGTAACTCTGTCTCGCTATACAAGTTCGGTCAACAAAACATGAGTAATGGCGTATGTCCACAAACCAATAAATTCTAATTGTAAACTCCCATTGCAACAAATATTTAAAAATCTCAAAAACAAAGGCAATTACGAACTCATGAAAACAAATGATATTGTTGCTTAAAATTACTATAAAAATAGTTTGTGCGTGTTTCTTTAATATTTTGTGTAGTGAAGGAATTCGCATACACTATTATTATAAGTTGTAGTTAGAAACATAACAAATAATACCCTGTTACTAGACTTCTTGAATTTAGTTTTACAAGGTTTCCCAAAATCACTACAGGCGAATGCTGGGATGGATTCCTTAAGAAAAGCCATTGCCGATTTCTTACCCCTTTATCCTATACTGTTCAGTTGTGTGCTTCTATCTGCAATGACACTGACTGTTGACAATGACGTTATGGCCCACTTAAAATATTGCAATAACTGAACATTCTCAGTATACTTGGACTGGAATTTTTTAATGCATGTGGGTTATTTATATCGGTATAGGAAAGCTTATTACTGCTGCCTGAAGCTCAGTAGTCTCGCATCAACACATGCTGTACTGTACTCTGTGAATTTCCTCTCACCTGTAACCTGTCTTCTGCTCAGGGCCAAGCGCACTTCCTCCTGCGTGATGACTAGTTGTATCGGTCGTGTAGTATGAGTTTGCGGTTTACACTACAGGGAACTAGTCATAGTGTGTATGATTGAGTGGAGTAGTCGATGTGCATCTCGCATACTGTAAAATGTTGTGTAATGCATCCGCAGTGCGTCTTCGATGTGTTGAAAAGTTTCTGCCGACGTTTGACACATGCACGTTCATTCACGTCAGTTCATCAGCGTTTGCGTAAAACAGGAACTGTGCACGCAAGTTACCGCATTGTTGGCCGACCTCAGTCGAACGTCGAGCATGATGTACTGGACCGTGTTGTTGCAAATTCATATACCAGCACACGAGAAATTCATATTGTGCTCAACGAATCGCAATCGACAGTAAGTCACATTTTACGGCGAGACAAATTGCATGCATTTCACTACCAGCCATTGCAAGTACTTCCTTCTGATCGGCCTACTCGTTTGTAGTTTTGTGAGTGGTACCAAAACTAGATTAGACAAGTACAAGATTTAGTAACGATAGTCCTATTCACCGATTAAGCATATTTTACTAGGTGCGATGTCTTCAACATCCACAACGAGTGGGCGTGGGCTCATATCAATCCACGTCCAACAGAGAAATCTCACTTAAATCGTTGTTTTCTGTTTTTAAAATTTTTGGGTGGGATTTAGCGATGGGATACTAATTGGACCATATATCCTTTCCGCACGTTTTTCTGGAGCTGCATATCGGCACTTATTGGAAGTAGATCTGCTACAACTAGTTGAAGATTTACCACTGAATGTAAGCGTTGACATGTGTACACGATGGTGTATCGTCTCATTGTATTCTCACAACAAGGCAATACTTGGAATTGCTGTACCCTGGGCGACGGAGTGGCCATGGTGGGCCAGTGGGGAGGGCATGGGGATCACCAGACCTAACCCACTCGACTATTTTATGGGGTCGCTTTGTTTATGCATCTGAAGTGGTCAGTATAGACAAAGTCTGGTGACGTATTCAATATGCATGTCGGTCTATAAAGACTAATTCTGGTATGTTGCAGTAAGTGCACCGGTCTTACGAGGGTGACTTACGTGCATTTTAGAGATGCGTGCGCATTTAGAGCATATGTTGTAAAACTACGCAATCTATTCATATTCAAAATAAATAACTAATAAGTTATCGAAAGCTAGTATTCTTTAAGTAGTACATTTCACCAATTACAAACGAGTAATAAGAATGTGAGTCTTGTAGTGTACTGACACGTCAGGCAGCACACCGTTGCCGGCTGTCTACCTCCCAGGCCACCATGAGCTTTTTTGGATCTTTGTTTTTCGTCTCCGTTATTCTAATGAAATGTAGAATAAGTCGGCCAAATCATGAGAGAGAGACATAAAAGAGGATTTTCTGTTCTATTTTCGAATAAACTTGGAAATATTCGCCTCCCTGTCTCCACAACAAGCTTAAAAATAACGACACTTTGGTGAAGTTCAAATTGGGATATTTTACTAGGTTTAAATACATTTTTTTATACAAAGACTGGGTAGAAACGTATGTTGAAGTGTCGGCAAAAGATAGCGTAGTTTTTTACGGAATGAATATTATTCAGAATACTTGATCCTCTTTTAGAGCGCGATTCCCTATGGCTTTACGTAACAGCCAACAAAAAGATCTTTCTAACAACCGGGAAGATACAAACTTATTTGAAAGGGTAATTAAGACAGAAGTTTCGGGAAGTGTTCGCAAAGTAGGGACGCGACAAATAATGAGGCCAAATACTGAGAGAGCAAGCTTTTGGAAGCGAGAACGATGGGGAAATTCTAGCTGCTCGTTTTATTTTCTCTTTTCGCCAGCCCAGAGAGCTTGCCAACTACCATGAGTTTTATTTGAAATAAAATAGATCCTATTTGTAACACATACGATTGTAATCAAGAAAATTACACCAAATGTAAGAGGAAACTTAATACTGAAATCCGTGTTTATGACTTGAAGAAAGTGATTAATTAATGAAGATAAGGATACAAATTGAATGTTACAATAATGTTGAACACCTACTAATATTGTGAATGTTTACATAACTAGAGGTTAAATAGTGGATGAATTTGTCTTTAAAACTTGTTTGAGTTAGGTTGTAATTTCCTTCTCGTATAAATAGCCCCAAATTACATGTAACGATTTAAAAAGTAAGTAAAATTTAGTGACAAAAATGAATTGGGTCTGTTAAATAAATTAAGACCTTTTCATTTTAAAACCTTAAAGAAGATTAGATTTTGTTCAAAACGATAATTGACTTACAGGTTATGAGAAACAAAGTCATATTTTTTGCGAGAAATATTTAACTATTTTCAAGTTTTTCCGTGCCACATACTTGTCTTAATATTGACAAACAGTCGTTTGTCGATCGATGTGATGCAGAGGTTGAACATTGAACTCTAATTCGGGAGGACCCGGGTTCGATCTCTGGCTCCGGTCACCCTGATTTTAGTTTTCCATGGTACCACGAAATTGCACCAGGTGAATGCTGGGATGGTACCTTAACAGTCCATTGCCGACTTCTCTACCACTGCTGTCATTGTACCAAGTTGGCCTCCCTGTTGACGAAATCTAAAGCTCACTAACCTTACATTCAATTATTTTATTTTGCCTTCTTACGGATTTCCTTACATTTAAAAGTGAATGTTAAAAAAAATTATCCCTCCTAAATAAACCTTCTTTGTATATTCCTGGCATTATTAGTAAAATTAATGGGAAGATGATGTTTAACCAAAAAATACCACATTCAGTATAAATATAAACGTATTTCCAATACTCTTTCGAATTTTTTCACTATGGAAATCTCCAAGGTCTTGGGATATGTTATGGAAACCGATTTCAGTGCATATCTGAGGTGAAAATAGACTATTTGTGGATAAAGTAAGTAATTCTTGCTTGCTAATGGCTCAAGTCCTTTATGTTTAAATTATTCCAAGTTATTTGTAGCAAAGCCAGCGTTTTGTTAGAGGTATAGCGCAACGTCACTATGTTTTTTTTATTATTTTTTGTGCTTGTAGTTTTATTATCATATGCTTACTTGGAGATGGAGTATTACTTATTCAATAAAGTAACGAAAACACTTAAATATTACCTTCATTAAGTTTCTGTGGAAAACTAGTGAATGGAATCAATTCCCAATTTAGTTAATAGCTCTTAAATGTAAGTAATCTAAAATCTATGAAAGTTATGATGGATGCTAACAGATTAAAAATAACTACATGTATCGATAGAATTGGGAGGGGGGAGACAGGTAAAGTAAGTGGGTTTAAGCCTTGTCGACAGCGAGGTCACTAGAGACATTGACACACAGCTTGGCATAATGACAGTAGTTGGGAGAGAAGTCGGGCAGAGCCTTTGTTAAGGAACCATCCCAGCAACCGTCTGGAGGGATTACGAGAAACCATGGGAAATCGAACTCAAATGGTCGAAGCCGGGGATCGAACCCGGGTCCTCCCGAATGCGAGTCAAACATGTTAACATTGCGCCACCTTGCTCGGTAGAGGATGAGAGAGGAGAGAAGAAGAGAGGACGAGAAAGGGAGAAAGAAGGAGTGAGTGAGAGAGCGTGTGTGAGAGAGAGCGAGAGAGAGAAGTCTAGGTTTCCCTTCAACACAAAAATTTACTAGATTTTGCAACGTGACAAATAAACTCTGTTAGTGTTTTTCTTTCTTTTTTTAACAAGTAGTTTACAATACTCAAAATGTAAAATAGTGTAATTCATATTTAACTTCTCAGTGCAAACTTGAATATGCTAGAAAACCAATAGGGATGATTAGCTAGTCTATGCCTGGAAGAGTTTTACTACACGGTGCCTATTTTAACGAAGCAGTGTTCAACTAGGGTTGTCCTTCTTAAGGCAAGATTTAATATTGCCTCCAATTGAAAGCACACACTAACTTAAGCAGAGAAATATACATTTCTGTATTTACAGTATTAAATTAGTACAGAAGTGAACTACTCTTTACCCTTTTCAGAATAAATATACAACAAAATATCAACGTTAAATCATTAAAAGTACCGAGTCGTTTAATTAAACTATATATTAAAACTTTATTTAATTAAAAATTGCAACCTCGCAGATTCACATTTAACCGTTCTATTAATTTTCTGTATTACAAAATCATTGTGTATATAATCACATAAATTAGATTTAGTAAGAGATCACTTGAAAATTATTTAATAAGTAGATTATTTTCTAACGTGACAGTAATAAATCCGATACAAATAATACTTATTGAATAACCAAACTGATTTTATGGTTCTGCATTCCAATTAGCAATTAAAACTCACCCTATCTTTTAAAGTAAAGTGTAAGATGTTGGTAATACATTTATACTATGTGAAACTAAGTACACAGTAAGATAAAAATAGTTTTTGTTAAAAAAATTTGCAGAAGAAATTTAGAGTAAATGAAAATAACAAATAAATTCCTTGTTAAAAAAGAAGGAAGGAAAAGAAAATTGGTCCTTGCCTTGTTTGGATTATATATCGCCGCTGATTGGCGAGGGCGTGTATCAGAGCTAACACCTTTACGACGTTTGTTGTGTGTTATATTAAAATTTTTATTTTGTTTACTATTCTGTGGATGTTTGGTTGGCTATTATTTGCTGGGTGCAAGTTCTGGATACTATGATACTAGGTAGTGCAAGGAAAAAGTTGCATGTCTTTTTCCCGGGTAGCACGTCGTTGCTGTCCTCTCGGGGCGGACCGATACTGACGTAGAATTGTCGGCATGGCTCTTAAGGATCACAGTCGCGCGCACGGAGACTCCGACAACTAATTAGAATATAAAATGCCGCGCAATCACTGTCTCTCTACAATTACTAATCAGAGGTGTCTAAACTCGACGTACTTTGTGACTTGGCGAAATCTTAATGGCGTCCCAACGGCTAAAACGACGATGATGGCGCCTCGTCCCATCAATACTCCGCGTCTCGACGCCTAGCTTCGACGCCCGACGGTGCACTCTGCCCTACCGTCGCATCGCCGCGACTCGCCGACGACCCTCCGGCTTGACCACGTCTGTCCCGGACCGACGCCGGCTGGCTTCTCCCTCTGATTTGCGCCAAAACCCCCGTCACTTGGCCAGCAAGCTCCGGTTCGTTTTGGGCCAATCAGGAGTCAGCTTACAACCGATGGCCCCGCCTCTCGAGGACAACAATTCCGGCCAGAACCGTATTTATTAAATCATTTCTTAACTTCTCGTCGCTATTAACATTCAGTTACATAAAATGGTTCATGTACTTGTTAACATTTATGATTTCTTAATTACTAAATATCTACAACACAGTAACAACTAGCAAAACTATTGGCTGGACCCCTCCCCTCGTGACCAGTTAGGGTGGTGGTTCGAGCGGGGGTGGGGTGAGGCACCAAGATACTCTCTGCACCTGCTTCTCCTCTCCCACGTTTTCACAAAGACAAAATGTATACAATTCCTTATTTTTAATATAAAACTTGGTGCAGTAATGATATCTTAATGAGAATTATTGCAATGTGATCCTGATACAATGACGAGGAGAACGAATGGTCGCAAGGCATACTTATTATTGCACGTGGATTTATGATGGTTGACACTGATAACTATTAAATATAATAAATCGGGGTGGCGACCATATGGGCCTGTCACCCCTTTCATCAGCGCGTGTACAGTAATACTAATACGTGTTCTTTTTAGATGATAATTGATCTATTCTTGCAATCGTGGTAGTTATAAACTGAATAGTTTTCATGAACAAACGCCATCTCAAGGTAATTTTATAGAAAGGTGTCTTCATAATCTGACAATTTTCACAGAGTACTCTTTTTTTTCTCCAAAGCTAAAATTTGGCATTTTAAATATATTAAGTTAATGAAATAGACGTTAATTCACATACACACGAGAAACACAAGATAATTCAATTTAACGCTAAGATGTTATGCAAATGCAATATAAAAGTTAAAATATGCGTTTGCTGCTTGCGTTTTGAAGAGAAAATTTTAATTGTTGGTCAAATAAGAACACAAAATTAATCAGAGTTATTTTCTTGAGTTGCAACGTATATAACTTTGCGTTGATGAGATTTCTGGAAGTTTTAACGAGTTACGAAAGAATATTTGTCAGTGTGGTCGTGAAGTCGTTAAAATTTAATATTTCAGCACACAGATTCCCTTGCGATTCAACGGGGTTGAGAACTGTAAAAGTCATTAACACAACATATTTTCATCATTAAAGAAATTTTACCTTAACTCTTTATATTAAAGAAAAAGACTTCCATGTTTTATGGACACTACAAACAAAAGTTTAATTACGTTGTTTAAGAAAGGAATGAAACTTAAAACTTAACTTAATTTCGAAACAAAACATTTTTTCACTGATTTGTTTAGGTTTTTTCTGGGACCTGGTGTGTCGAGACATATTAATAAAGGAAACTAGAACCTGTGCAGTATAAGTGAAAATATTAAATAGGCAAAATTTTAATTCATATTTTGTATGTAAAGTGTTTCTATTTCAGTTACTGAGATAGGTCTGACGTTTCAATAATTAACCTCTGGAACAGTGACGTTGAAAATGAAATGATTATATACATTTAATTTCATTTCGTGAAAATGAACACATTATGTGCATATTCCAATTAACGATTTTCAATATTTTAGCCGCTGTTCATGATATACAGAAGAACTATTTCTACGACGTCAATGCCAACCCACTCATTCTCCAACTATCGTATAACATACATGTTTAACTCACTTTTAAAATAATTACTGCTAATAATTTTCACACTCCCGGACTCGTAACAATAAAAATAAATTTATTTATTTATCTCACTGTATTGCTTTTTCATTTACTTAGATAGTTGTACGGTATTAACGGAAGTATTCCTAGTAATTTTTTTTCAACAGTTAGTTTCTAAAAGTATCAACTTACCGCACGGTGGGTATAGTTCCAGTGACGCACAAATATTTAGATATTTAGTTTTTCAATTTTGCACGGACAAATTGTAAACAAGGGAACTTTGTTGCATGCTTGCTTACTACTATGAGAGACTTATGATTAGTTTAAGGAATAGGTCTAGTAATAAATCTGGGCTCTCAAAGTAAATTATTTGCGTGTATCTGTTTACATTTAATAATTAATCACAAGCATAAAATTAAACTTAAGCAAGTGTTTTTTTTTTTTCAAATATATTGCATTGAGGAGTTCTTTACAAAAGCATTAATTTTTCCTGTGCATATACAAGTAATACAGTTTTTATTTTTTAAATTTAATTTGCAACATGTAATTTTCTGCAATGAAATTTGAAATGTAGCAGTACGACAATAGTCCAAAAAATATAAAATCTAAATTTAATTTTAAGGGTAAAGTACTGCTGGACTCGATGTAAGTGGCTTGCAGCATGCACCAAAACCTCAAGTAGTAACGGTTTATGTAGAATACTTTCACCCAAAGCTTCAATGCACCTGACATTGAAAGTTGTGTGGGTTTACAGAGGCGGAAATTGTGTAGGTAGCATTTTGGTTAACAGACATGTAGTCATTTAATTTATTACATTAAATCTTTCTTTCTGCGTCTATTATAGGCAGCATGGACGATCATTGCAACACAATTTATAATATGCTCTTAATATTGTCGGGCTATCTTTATAAATTGGGGACAAATTAAAGTGAATACCACGAAAGTTACAGGGGGAACGTAACAACACAGGGGCAGAAAAAATTCGCTTGATAAAACTAACTAACTGCAGAAACAAATAAATAAAATATCTTAAAGAACTCAGAAAACTGCGAGAGGAATTAATTCAATGACTGGGAATACGGATATTAGTTATATCCCTGTACAGGAAGTAGGCATATGGAAATTTTAAATACTTAATTACCACTTAAAATTAGAACACTAGCGTTTCCACACGACGCTTTCCTTGACGTCCAATTAACGTATGGGGGACAATCTACTAAATAAACGAATCAGATTTAAAACGGAAACATTTAATATTTGTATCAAAACGAAATTACAATGAAATAGGAACTTTGGTCTCAACATGTAAGTTACATTAAAAAGAATTATAAAAGATTTAACAATTTGAAAGAATAACAATCTTTATCTTGGATTATTGTAAAAATCTATGTCAACTCTAAACCTGACGTTAGAATTCAAACAAATTAAAACAATTTTTCGTACTAAGGTCTGTGGACTGGTTCGCGGCCTTGGTGTTCCCGACTTAAGGATTCTATTTAAACATTATTTACTCTACGGTTTACATTAACATTACTGGATTTTCTTTAACGACTAAGACGTGATCTAGATGTCCGGGTGGGGCAGGAGCCCCATCCAGCAGTGACTTACTGACTTTAGCTCTCTCAGTGAAGTCGACTCGCTGGAAACGTATCTCTCTCTGGCAATCATCAAGACTATAATCACCACGCAACCAGGCGACCGACGCCCTACAACCGGAACCGCCCCTCCTACGACGCGGCCCGACCAGTCAGCGAAAATCCGCCTATAATTGGCGCACCACCGGAGTGTTAACCCCGGTAACGCCCTAATTTCGCAACAAGAGTTAAGCCAAGCGCTTCCAAAACTGCAAACTATCGCGACAACGACACCGGGTCTGAAGCCCCGGCCGCATGTCACAACAATTGGTCAGCAGTGGCCCGCTTCTGACGAAACTCTATTCCAACAGACGACCCACGCTTCTTGGTTCATTTAATTTAAACAAAGTTCGGCGCAACGTGCCTGCGAAAATAAAACTAAAAAAATTTTCTTCGCTACAATATACAATTTTAATTAATACATTTTTCGAGATGAAATACCAATGCAAATCCAATATTAACAGATTCATGTACGGAAGAATAAATATCAATATATACATTATGTTCTGTCTCTGAGATAAGAAATTCACTCTCAGTGAGGTAGACACGTGGAAAACCAAGAAATCTTGACAGTTTATCTGGCTGTTTTCTGCCACAAATTCAACTCATTTCGCCTGCCAACAGTATATAAACATCAGCTCCAATAACGCACGACGAAGACAAGTCCACAGCAACTTTCTTTATTAGGCATTGAAATCTTCAGAACAATGCCCTAAATTTAACAATCTAACTACAACCATTATAAATAGGTGCATTTGAGTCTCCAACTACCATCCTCACTTCTAATTAGATTGAATACACTCTGGTGTATAAATGTGATCTTTCTTTGCTTCCCCACTTAACGATTCGTTCTTCTCCCTAAAGGAGTAGTGTTGATGAAAACTTAAATCCCAAATGACTTATCACCACGCATTTGTTTTCAGCTTCTGCATTTGAATTGAAGCCTACCATGAAGCTTTATTTTAAGGAGAAATGATGTCAAAGAAATGTTAAGTTTATTTATACTCATTACATTCTACGAAGATTCGAAAATGGGTGGAAAAGGCTTGTCGTTGTAGATCCGTCTATCCAGTACGGTCAGTGAAATCTGGGGGACTAAAAGGAAGCTTACATCAAAGTATGCAATTTTTTTTCTGTAATTAGAAACAACTATTGTATGATTGTAGAAAATAACTATACGAATTCGAAAGACTAGTAAAAAAACCGGCAGGGTTTTTTCCTCCTCTGTCACAGCTTAACAATAAAACAACGATATGAAAAGTTGCTACTCGTGTACGCTAACGTCTTACGTCTTGGTACAACCGACAACCAACGTTGCCTAATAACCTTGTAATTTTATTCACAACAAATGTGATATGGGTTACACATTTTATAAACACGTGGTACCCATGCACTGTTACGCATTTTCACAGTTACCACTTTACATTATACTTTATATGCATCTGTCCTAGATACGCGTTGCTTATACAGGATGTCCATAAAGTGTTTCCCTCATTACAAAACTTCATAACATGAAAACTACAAATGGTAGCTAAATGCGGTTTGAACGAACATGTAGTGTAACTCACAAAGTTTTTTTCTTCAGAAACGGAAGCAACCGCCTTTGTTATCCGCCGAATCAATGTCTCAACATCAGGCACACGTATTGCATGCACTTTATCTTTGACAAATCTCCAAAGGTAAAAGTCGAGGGGGTTAACATCAGGTAATCTCGGTGGCCAGGAGGATGTTGGTCCATCGCGTCCAATCCAACGGACCGGAAATGTTCCATTAAGGAAATCACGGACATGCAAACCCCAATGTGGTGGTGCACCCTCCTGTTGGAACACAACCCAAGGTTGAAATTCTCGTTGCTGAGGTGCTGCGTAAAGTTCTAACATGCCCGGGTAGATGTTCGCTGTTATTGAATGATCTGCAAAGAAAAAAGGCCCGGTAACTTTGTTATGTAAGGGCACACGAAAAATTGACTTTTGGGCTATCCCTCTCGTGTTCCAAAATGGAATTAGGGTGTCCGGACCCCCATATACTCACGTTATGCCTATTAACTTTACCTGACGTATGAAATGTTGCTTCATCGGAGAAACACACATCTTGTAGATAGGCATAATCAGCATCAATACGATTCAACATTTCTATCGCAAATGCAGCGCGACGTTCGAGGTCATTTGGTTGCTAGTCTTGAACAAGTTGAACTTTTTACGCATATAAATGCAGCCTTTTGTGCAAGATTTTGTGCACCGCTGAACATGGAATACCAAGTTGACGTGACTCTTGACGTGTCAATTTGGAAGGCTTCGTTGGAATGCTTCCTGTACAGCGTGGACAGTGTCATCACTTCCAGAAGGACGGCTTGTTAATGGACGGTAGCACACACTACCAGTCTAGTTAAATGTCTCGTACCACGCCTTTATGCTCTTGTGATCAGGTGGTGGGCGTCCATACTCTCTTCGGAAATTTCGCTGCACTGTAACAGGAGACCTGCCCTCGAATACCACAGCACACACATTGCCTTTTCTTACACGGACGCCAATGTGCCTTTCATTCTTCACACACCACCTACCTGAAACATACACAAAAAAACTAACTAGCAACTATTTTTTATTTTAAATGTTACGTAAAGAGGCTAGCTAAAAACAACCCAATGCGAAGGAGCCTGTAGGTTTTTAATCAGGTACCAGCCTGCCTGGGTTTCGAAGAGGCGTGTAAGACGCTTGCAGAAATTGTTACGTTCAAAAATGGTATACATTTTCAGAGCGAAATTTGCAGACTAGAAGTATCTATTTAACAAATTTTACATACATTTGTGTTTGTTAAATTCTGTACTATTTATGAAGTGTATTTTAAAAATGTGGAACCGGTTAAAAAAAATGTTTACACTGCCACTTGATATTTTGTCTTGAAACTTAAAAACAAATGATAATTTCTTACAAAAAAAATTGGATGTTAGAATCAATAATTATGATAGTAAAACACCTGAATACCGTATCCTGTTACATGTTTTTCACCTTTCTTTAATTTCAACATTACATATTTAATTCGAATTGTAATTTAAATTACCTCAATAATGGCATTTATACGAAGAACTCAAAGGCAAAATATGTTAAACCGTTCTTAACACCTGTAGGCGCCTATAGTAGGACAATATTTAACTTCATGGTTCCTGAGCTACGTTATTTATTCGCACTAAAATAAGAATTTTCGAACAAAATGACATTCTGTTCAATTATCCGTTCCACATTGTCATTTGATCGCCGCACGAAGATAATAGTGAAGTCCAATGCAGTGATAATGTTTGAACTTGTAAATAATTGATACACTATAGCAAGAAGAAAAATCCTGAGATGAGCTTCGTTTTCGCATTTCATTTAGTTGGTCTTTGGCAATTAAAACTTGGTAGCAAAGAAGCCGAAACGGAGGCAGCTAGAAAGGCACAAAGCACTCGCTGTTGAGTAAGTCAAAGTACCAAAGTTCATCATGTACACTCCGTCCCCATTTACATGCATGTAAGCTACACGCACACGCATATACACGATTTCACTATGTCATACATTCAAACGCTCTCTCTCTCTCTCTCTCTCTCGAGAGAGAGAGAGAGAGAGCACGGCACGGGATGGCGGAAGAGGAGGATACCAAGGGCGGATTTAATAAACGGGTCGGTCAGGTGCGTAGCCCAGGGTTAACCCACGTAATTCCAGAAAGTGTTAATTGAAGGCGGCATGACCTGTTGAAAGGGGAGGACCGAGGAAGATGCGCCGCATCCGTAAAATGCTACCACGCGCCAAGACCTACACGGTGTATTTGCATTACAATGAAGGCTTGGCGGGAGAGTTACGTGGGAGGGGATATTCTGGAGATAGAATCTCCGTACACAGAGAGGCTGTATAGCGACTAGAACAATGGTTCTGCGGCTCGTGTAATGAAGTTCTATGCGGGTTGTGTATGAACGGGTGAGGGGTAGGGCTGTATATAATCAACGCAAAGGAAAGTTGCAAGGAAACATAGGCCGCGTTTTGTGACAGTGTGACCCAAGTGTACTTTATACCCCTTGAAGAAGAGGAAGGTCGAAAACAATGGATTTCCTTACTCGTCAACCAGTCTGTAGCGTGGCGCTTCACGCCGCCGGCACTTTTGCAGTCGAAGTGAGCTAAGAATGTCCAATTGAAAAGGAACTAATTTTCTAAGAGAGAGTTAAGTCCGGTGAGTTGTTGACAGTTTTGACATACGTGAAAGCGTTGCGTTTTTCGAAAGAAAATTGGCAGTGAATATCTTCAAGTATAATACACAAAATTAATGTCTTTAATTGTGATTAATGACGTTGTTAAAGACATATAATTCGCAAAACATTTATAAAATGTTTATTCGTAGTGGAGAAAAGACGCAAATGCATGCAACTTATAAGCTGGATCTTCATTGAAACAAGCAATAAAGACCTCGATGTAGAGTGCTGACCAAAATTTCTCACTAGATTATACATTTTTGACTACATGACATCCGTAAGTTAATCTATAAATTGGAAACAGGGGGACTTAACGAGGCACGTAGAGGTATTTCGCGGTGTCCGTAGAAGAACTCCATAATGCATTTAGAAAATCCCAGTAATGCATTTAAAGCCTAACTTAGAGAAATCACGTGATGCATTGAAAATAGAGAAGAACGAAGTACTCGGCGACGAATGAGCAAATAAATTAATGAAAACATTTCCAATTTTTTTCGATATATATATATATATATATATATATATATATATATATATATATATATATATATATATATATATATATATATATATATATATATATATATATATATATATATATATATATATATATATATATATATAGTTCTCACATTCTCTGAACTTTCGGTCATTTTGTGTTCCACTCGCAGTTTTTTTTTATCACCGTACCTCTAATTGTTTAACTCTACATAATATTTTTGACGCAGAAAAAATCCTCAATGAATCGTCTCAGTTTCAGAACTTGGGATATTTTTTCAATTCTACTATGTAATCCTATCCCTTAACACAGTAAACATGATAAATTATTTGGCCTTCAAAACTTGTCAGGGATTTAAATAATTTTCTGTTTGTTTAAACTGCTGTGAATAACTAGAAGCATACGTACGTAAAAAAGCTGACTAACTAGTAGATTCATGCCACTGGTAAACACTAAGTTTTGCTCTCTTTGGATATATATATATATATATATATATATATATATATATATGTGTGTGTGTGTGTGTGTGTGTGTGTGTGTTTCTAATATGAGTTAAGAGACTGCGTCGCTTTTTTTGTTAATACTGTTAGTTTTGTTTAATTATTGATAGACGTTTCTTTATAGAAACATTAAATTGTACTATTCTGAGCGTATATTGGATGAAATCGTTACTGGGAGTTATGTAGTTTTTATTATACGATGAAAGAGAAATTCTATCTTAAAATTTACACTAGCTTAATTATTTCACAGTTACGCTTTAATTTTTCGAAAACAATGTACGTGATGAAAGGTAAAATAATTAGCTACGTCCCTATTGAAATATTTTCAGTAAATCTGGTCGAATTTTTAATCAGGAAGGAATTTAAAAAAAAAAATCAACATAGTGACTGACACGGGCTCTTAATACTGGATAGCTGAAATCAGTTTAATATAATCGTATTAATTTTTATATTTGACATTCTCAGGAGTTGTTTTTGTTCAGAAGAAAAATATATTAATGTATAATAACGCTTAAAGCCACGAAATTTCATTCTGTAGATCTAAAAACTGATTCAAGGAAATTGTGACGAACACATTTATTGATGAAATGCGAGACTTAATTATTGTGTACAATTATTGCTGTTAAACAGGACTAGTCACATGTGTATAAATTTGTGACGTTCTACAACAATTTGAATTTACTAGTCAACCATGATTAAAAATTGATGCTATTTATTTGGTCAGTAAATATTGCAATTGATCATGTGCTACACAATGCCGCAATTTTTTTCAGTCACTGGGACTTCATTAATATTTAAGTAATACATTGCCTAAAAAAACGAATCACGAAATTTTGTACTTCCCAATATTTAGTAATTTTGGGTTTGTTTTTTTTAAATAATAATCTTTTATTTTGATGTGGCTATCAGCAATTTTGTTGAACAGCGACGTGTTGTTTACATAAGAATTGGGCCTACAATGGACCGCAATAACCTTAAAAACTGATCATAAAATCGCCAAATTAAGTTTGATCATAAAATTCTGTCGTAGCTAAAGCCCTCCCAGTTTTTTTTTTTTTTTTTACAAAAATAACTACGCATTAAATAAAACCCATGGAAAAATTTACAAGATGATATGGCCAAATATCTCCTGCAGACATGATAACAGAAATTAACAGTTTTTCTATAATCTGCAGAGAACCTCAAGCTAAACGTGCAGTAAACTATTATTATACAACATTGAATACAAACATACCTACAAGTCACATTAAATAACCGACAACTTTGGCTGTGGTAATACGGTAGGTAATGTGTTGTAGAAGGATGTGCTCAGTTTTGAGATACGAGTGAGTGAGTGAGAGAGATTTTTGGTTAACGCTTAACATCGAGGTCTTCAGCGCGGGTGAGGGGTGACATGAGGTGAGTATGGAGCAGCGCCGGAATGAAGGGGCGGGGTAAACGGGAGATATCCGAGGAAACTCGCCGACAGAAGCGTCGTCCGGCACGATTCCCACTTGCGAAAATCCGGTGACCGATCCCGCCGGGAATCGAAGCCGGATCGCCTTGGTACCATTCGGCCACCACGGCCCCTTTGAGATACGACTCCTAACATTTGGGCTTAGAAAAAACTAATTTGTTTTAAACTCGATATTCATAATACCACGCCGACGCTCAACATACCTTTTTTTTATGGTATCCCGCCACGTGGGTGCGGATTTCCAACAAGTACGAAACATGTATGTTTGTTTTCTTACTTATCACCACCTGAACTGTGCAGAAAATAAAAAAAGGTTGGTTTTATGGGAAGTAGCTATTAAATCTCTATATGAACTCTGGAATTCTACAGTTAACATGCTGCATTTAATTTAAATGAAGTGAATCTCAGTGTTGCGGAACGAAACTCGTAGTAGGGACTATAACGGAAATTACAACGGCAAGTGTTTCAATGCAGACATGTGAACTGTCGACTTAATTTTCAACTATATGATGTTTTCTGTACTTAAATGAAGAATCACCATGTTTTCGCATAAAACTTCTGGCTGTTTTCTCAGCCGCTACATGTCTGCGCGCCACGTTTCATGTGAAGAACTCCATTTAACAAATACTTACTGTGTAGGTTTCAGCTCTTTTTATGCGCCTATGTGAGTTTTAAAGGCATTTAGTCAAGAACGTGATGTATGTATCATTGTTAGATAATCAGTTCAGTATCGCTAGTCACGAGTTCGGTAATAATTCAAGACTCTGAGAGAAATTATGGTATTTAATTAGGTAAAATCAACAGTATATAAAATAATGATGGCAGCGTTTTCAATCAAGAAAATGTTATTTTTAAAATAGAAAAATTCGTTACAAAACTTTCAAAACTATTAATGTTTCTACATTTATACAGAAAATCGGTTGGGATATGGTCCCAGCGCTTGAGGATGAATGCTATTTTGAAAGACAGAAAAAATACTTAAGTTTATGTTGTATAAGTTTTATTTATCCTTTTCGTTATAACAAATCACGTTATTAATATATATTTAGTTATTTTTGTATTTTCCTTCAATTGTTGTTGAAAATGTATTATATAGAACTTTCTCGCTAAAAAGAACGTATCAAAGCTTTTAAAAATTATTGAGATACTTTACAACTTTCTGGAATACGAATTAGAATGTGGCAGATTGTATTATATGTATTCACGTGTGACCGCACATATACAAGCGACAAAACTGACGTTCTCAGGGGCAGAGTAATGCTGCAAGGCCAAGTATGCAGTATAAGAGGAGAAAGAGAACAAGGAGGAGTGAGAAGGATATTTAGCAAGGACGAAAACGAAGCTTGATAAGGTCAAAACTCCCTCGCAGACTTAGAGGTGGTAGGAATGACTTACCACCGCTCACGTCGCGCTCTTAATTAATGCCAGTCACAGATCCCACCTCCCGTATCGCGTGAGGAGAGCACTACACGTGATCAAGAAGTGAAAGGCACTGCTTGGATTCTTCGGAGTAGCAGCAACCTCCTGTTGTGACGTGGTGTCTATTCATACCTCCTTCTGCATCCTGATATCTTCTCCTCGCTAAACTCCCTTGCTATCCCAGCTCATAGTTCGAGGCGAGATGCTAGGAGAGATACGTGGGTGGAGTAGGAAATACCTGCCAAGTAGTGCGCAGCAGAAATGGCGAGAGTAGAAACGAGATGTTCGAGCTTCTATAAGCGAAAAGTTCACACTTAACATTATACCGAAGTGTAATCGTGGCGATCATGTGCGAAGCGTCGTTTTTTAGACAATATCAATGAAAGTAACATTTAAAGCTTAAATTCTGCAGGCAAGTTAAACATAGAGACCTTCACGATAATAATCTTCCTACAACTACATACAATATGTTGTCGAAAGATTGAAGTTTGAGGTTGACATTAGTGGGGTCTGTTAATAAACGCTAAAGGCGATAGGTTATTTTTTGTGAAACCCGGATTGTACTGTCTCTAGACAATTTTCGAAACAGTTAATGGGGTCAACTTTCACCAAAGGAATTGCCTAGATCGTGTCGTAACTGTTTTGTCACCGACACAATTTCATTTCGTAACTGCCTGCGTTTTTTGTATGTCACCGACGCCATTCCAACTAAAGTTGAGATTTTGTATTTCACATTTCTGTAAAGCAATATACATCAAAAAACCTAACAATTAATTAAGCCTTAATCCTTGTAATTCGTGCGAATGATGGTATTTTATTTTAATGCAATGTAAAATAAATTCGGCAAATATTTCACTCAACTATTCTTAATTGTAATTACTAGAAGTTACATTTAAATGAACAGTGAATTCTTTCGCTGTTCTGTTGTCAACCAAAGAACTGAATATGATTGAGTATATGTCTGTCGTTGTTCTAGTCTTTGATTTTACTCAATTATGATTGCTGCGCAGAATGTGTTTAGTAAACTTTGACTATTAACGTTTATACACAGTGTCGGAACTGTATACAACCAAAAGACCTTCAAAACGATATTTGTAAAAAAAAAAAAAAAAAAAAAAACTCTTTAATATTTGATTTGATTTATTGACAAGACATATTATACACAATTATCACAGATACTCAACTAAATTTGATCCCATGGAGCAGAGCTCGAGTAGGGACCTTTCTGCATGCATTTACTCTGGAATATTGATGGCAGGTTGAATACATCAGAAAATACATAGTAAGATTGGACAGACACATACAAAACATTTTACAATACATTATT
>PNEQ01024038.1:76050-101333 GCA_003012365.1 Medauroidea extradentata | reverse complement strand
TTCTGGATATAAAAATTATGGATTGTCCGGCGCACAACGCTCTTATCGAAGTCGTCCAGTCCCACCACTTGCTTTGGGCGAGTCCTGTGTTTATTTGGTGTTGCGAAACTTGTACTTGCGCCGTTTTCGATACGCTGCATTTCTTTGTGGATTTGAGAAATCGTATTTTTAGAAACGCCCGTAGCGGCGGCAACGCGTTTTCGTGTTTCGGCAAGTGGAACTATAGGTCCCTTAGCTCGTTTTTCTTTGTTAATAAACGCAATCACATTAGCAATAACTTCGCGCGTTTGGCTATGAAAAACCTTGCGTTTAAGCTTCTAATGTATCGGAGGCATAATAACACGTTACAACACAACACCGTGCACGTTAACTGTCGCGACCCAAGCGAACGTGTAGCGTATTATACACGAGTGATTTGTGACTGTTCTCAGCGCGCACCCAACAGGCACTTACTCTTTGGCTAATGTTATCACTCAGGTCAGTAGTGGATGTGGGCTGTGGAATGTGGGTGCGGTCTTTGCGACTATAACCAATCAGCAGAAGCGCACCGTCTCGCCTGTTAGTTGCGGAAGGAGGGGAATACTTCTCCGCTGCGCGTCTCCAGAACCTTTCCTAGCGTGCGGGCACTGTATGTATGTTCCCTATGGAATCCAAAATGGCTTAAGCGATTTTGACGAAATTTTCAGGCAGTCTTCAGATTGCCCAGCGGATGATCCTGTGAAGTTTGGTAGCGATCAGATCAACAGCATTTTTTCTTTTTGCCAATTTTGTGTAGCATTTTCCCTACAAATTAATTAATTGATAATATTAATAATAAATAAATCAATTAAGTAGGATCGAGACTTGGAAGCGTGCGGCATGCCGTTCTTGGCTATAGATAATTAGTACTTACAAAGAAAAGTGGCGTGAGTTGTGAAATGGTCGAACAGTGTGCAGTAAGAGTCCCGAGACAAGCAACTGAGTTGAACAGATGACTCAGAGACGAGACATCAGTTGACTCACAAATTAGCAGTGTTTGTCCCGAGATTTATTACTAAGAACATCTGCTGGGTTTCTCCGTCCTGCCAATTATGTACTCCTCCGCAGACTCACGAATAAACTTTTATCAGTGTCAACGGCCTAGAAAATATAGGCTACCCACAATAATTGAGCACTTTTGAGTATCCCGCGGAGAATTTTATTTTCATCCCGGTTTCTTTTCTTATACTATATACAAAAATTCTCGTTTACAAGAACCTCATCGCTTTCATAATGCTTCACCCGAGTGTCAATATATAGCTGTTGATAACCTAAGTATATGATGTTAGTAGGCCTAAGTTATATGAATTCGTACTCTTGTGAGCACGAAACAAGAAACTTCAATGTTCATTAATATAAAAACTGATCTCACAATATTACATCAAGTCTTGGAACGCGCAGCATGCCAGTGTATAGTACAGCAATTGTGCATAAAGGCACCTCAGTATATTTAAACTTAGTTTGAAAAATCGCTTCGCGTTTGAAACATACCAAACAATGAAATTCATATCAAACTTTTTTCTTAAATCTGAAAAGTAAACCAAACAAAACCTTTTTCAGTCTATTTCAAATTGAATAGTTATACTTTTTATAACGAAAGGAAAGGAATATTTCATGAGTCCAATGACAAACAAGCGTGTTATAATTCACTGTACTGTGTATACTCAAGCCCAGCCTGTTTGTCTATTAGCTACTACACACTAGAACAGTCAACAATGAACTAATATACGAGGTTTGAGTGTACATAGCATAGGGCAGCGGATAGTAACATACTTGTGCGATTTTCGTTTCCCTTGATATAAGAAATTTTTTTTTAATTTCAGAGCTCTAATGTTCGCATTCAGGTTTATTACGTTACGCGTTCGAAAATATTTTAAGGTAGAATTTAAAATTATTAACTTAATATTGAGATGCAGCAAAAGCAATTTATTCTATAAATACTTACTTTATTAGTAAGTTGCTATGTGTAAAACAGTTCCTCATGTCGCAATACAATGTTCAATTAATATGTTGGAGGATGGACTTTAATTACGTGAACTACGTGTTGAATTCCAAATAAATGTTACATAGCGTTGTTAAAATGTTGCTAAATAACGCAAGTGGCACAAAACGTTGTGTTCAAACATTATTTTTAAAAATTCAGGACTAAAGTAAAATGCTACATAAACACGATAGTAAAATGTTGTTTTTTGATTGCGGTAGTGTTACTTTTTCAAAATAGTCACAGAATAGGCATTTGAAGACGCTAATAGAAGTTTCATCAGACGCTTTCCTATCATGAACAATTTTCTCCTTTCGTGTATACAGCTCCCTTCCAAAGTGTATTTTATTATTATTTATACCTAGTGAGTTGGCACTACTGCAACATGTTGGACTCGCATTCGGGAGGACAGTGGTCCGATCCCTGGCTCCAGCCATACTGATTTAAATTTTCCATGGTTTCCCGTATCGCTCCAGGTGAATGGTGGATAATTCTTTAACATACTGTTACATAGGACGTCCTCTTTGCGCAAAGTTGTGCACAACCGTATATAATGAACTTTCACTGTCGAGGCATAAATTCCAATTAAAATATTATTTTTATATGTTTACCGACATAAATGATTCCTGCTAAAGAGAAAAAAAATTGGGGAAGATGAGTTCCTGCAAATCACATAACGGCTATTGTGTTGGCCAGCGACTTGAGAATAGGATAGAGGAAACTTTATGTATATAGAATGTCCCAGGAGGAAAGGGTAATATTCCGGAAGGTGATAGTACTTGTCATTGAGATCAAAAAAGTTCATATGAATATGGGGTCAACATGGGACTCTTGTCGAGATAGCCCCATTTGAATGTAAACATTGAAGCTCTAAAATTACTGTCGTTATTTTATTTGCAGTTTATCAATGTTTACATTCAAATGGGCTGTTTCGACAACCATCCCATATTGACCCCATGTTCACATGAACTTATTTGATCACAATGACCAGTACTATAACCTCCCAGAATATTGCCCATTCCTCCCGGGATAGCCTGTATGGCTAAATATCAATATTTGTGTTCATTTGACGTATGTATTTTTGCAGTTAGTTTTATAAATATTTTATGAGCCAATACTAGATTTGTTAAGTAATCACAAATAATTAGATATTTATGGGGATAGGACACACACAAAGATAAACATTTTTGTACGTTTACGAAAATTTACTTTGGTAACTAGTTTCCATAATATTTTTGCAAAACTACGAAACTAATTATAAAATTTAAAGGAAATTAAAATAAATTTAGAGACTTGTCTGTACATTTGAAAGGAAATTTTTACATTTACAGACGTGTTTTGTATGGGCTATTTACAACTTATTTCTTGTACATTTAAAAATTATTGTTAGAAGTGACAAAAAACTTTGGCAACCAGTTACCGTGAAAGTTTTTGCAAAAATACAAAATATTTCTAAAGTGTTATGGGACTCTGACGGTTATTTCGTTTCACATCGTGCAATCTGCTCATCATAATTTATTTCAATCGTTGCTAAAGGTAATCGAAAATTTTGACCACTTATCACACAACACATTTACGACTTGATGAGGAAAAACACATACTACCGGTATCAAACACGGCTCTTTTCATATAATCAACTATTTTCAGCTTCGAATAAATACTATGAACCATAATATTTACAATTAAAATCAAGCTAGCAAAACAAGTGTTAGGAAATAAATCGACAAAATTCAGAGCAGAACTCATTATGTTTTGAAAATAAATCTTTGCTGAAATCAGGAAACGAACTGTAGTTAAATGACGCCTAAACCCTGTGCAATTTGTCCTACATGAATGCACAGCCGGGTTACACAGGTGTTTGCGTCGAAACGTTTAATACAGCCATTGAAGCATTTGAGACCTGTAGGTGGAAAACGCGAGAATTCAAACACGAGTTTCTTCAAGCTACCGTGAGAAGGACTCATTGCATCAAGCCACACACTTGCCAAACCAGAAAATTTTTATCGGGCATCTTGCGTCACCTACCTTAGCGGCCTTCGCCAATATGGCAATTACTAAAAGTGTGCTGCTCTACTATAGACGGTACGACCACACGCAAATATTGAGGTCTCTGGTCATAAGACTTGCATCGTAACTAACTGATTTTGATCTTTGAAAGAACTGTGCAATGGGAGTGCATGATTGGATTTATTTGCTTGGACATACTCCATTGCGAAATAAATGACTGTCAAAAGAAAACTAAAAATAAGACAAGAAAACATCAATAAACAGAGTATGCTTTAGTCAACAGGATACATACACAACATAAAATTCCAAAACTGGAATCGGGTCAGATAAAACAAGGAACGAACAGAAAATTAAATTAGCTTATTTTGGCCGTGTGGCGTGTTTTCTTTATTATACTTGCGCCAATACTGAGATACACAAAATAAAACTTACACTCGGGAAAGGTATTGTTCTAGTTACCATAATTGTATTAAAATAGGCACAAGATGTAGTTTTGTTGATGGTGCTGTTGGAATTGTATCTTCAACAATATGATATGTAAAGGGAACGGTCTGTTCTAAAGAAGGAGCAAAGAATTTTCTTCCTTCTAGTTAACCGGGAAAAAAGGAGAGGGGAAGGGGATTGGCGCAGGGGTTAGAGCACTCGTCTCTCACCAATGTGGTCTGGGCTCGATCCCCGGCGGTGAAGGTCCCCGGATTTTCGCATGTGGGAATCGAGTCGAACGATGCCGCTGGTTGGCAAGTTTTCTCGGGAATCTCCCGTTTTCCCCGCCCATTCATTCCAGCGCTGTCCCATACTTAAATCGCGCCTCCCCTCACTAGCACTAAAGACCTAGACGTTAAGAGTGAGTGTTAGTCACCATCTTGAATTTTTGTAATTTTGTGACATAACGTTTCTTGTGCGTAAATTTTTGGAACTTGAACCTAACAACGGAATAGAATACATACTGATAGAATTATAGACACCATAAATACATATTTTCCGTAACTATTGTTACAGATCGAGTTGCAGTTAAGAAAGTAATAACTGTTTTCTAACTGCAGTTTGATATTTAACAAAAGTAACGTCAAAAATAAATTTATGATGTCTAAAATTCAATCAGTATGTATTCTATCCCGTAGTTAGGTTAAAGTTCCGAAAAATTACACAGAAGGAAAGTTATGCTACAAAATACATAAATTGGGGATAGGTTACAGATGTGCACATGAGGCACTGAAGCAAACTGATGCAGGAGTATTTTCTCCAAAAACGAGGGTAAGCTGCACTCAAGGCAACAACTGAGAAGGAATTGTTTGAAATTCGAACCTTAAGGGGGTGAAAATTGGTAGAATGTGTCTTCGACAAATCGTCGACTTAGCTACAACCCGATGGTCTATCTTCGTGATTTTCAATTCCACAAGACACCAAAATAAATTCATATTGGGCATTTTCAGGGTTTTCCAAAAGATGTTTTCGATTATTCAACCATACCTATTATACTCGTCGGTATGTTGAAGTGGTATTTTATGGATTATTCCGTATTCGGCATTATGGGGTAAAATGAAAGGTTAAATATGTTTTCAGTACACGCACTCTCTCTTTTGCATATATACATATATTTTATTTATTTATTTATTTATTTTTGTAGTGGCCACTCAGTCACCCACGCTCAGCCCAAACCACCGAATTTAGAGGCATGAACTTTTGTAAGTGGCTTCCCTTACACTGTAGGCACCTACTAAGAACAGATTGTTTTTAAAATTCGAAAGTCAAGGGGGTGGAAGGGGTGAAACGTGTTTTCAGTGAATCCTTTATAGCGCTTAAACCCATAGAGATAGCGAGGATTTTTTGTTTCAGAATGAAGCTTATGAATATCCCTAAAAATAATTTAGAGTTTTTTTTTTTTAATTAAACTTCTAAAGGCCTTAAAAAATAAAACAATCCAAATAATTATCTGAAACTACTAAATCTGTTGAGATAACGATATTACTTTTGAATAGTAACTAAGCTTACGAAATATCTAACAATTTAATTCATGATTTTACATAATTCGGCAGTTTAAGGAGTTGAAATATGTAAAATGTTCTGGAAATCCTAAAAATTAGATAATATCTAGGAGAAATAATTTAAAAGTTGTTACTTTTTGCTGATATAATTATATATATATATATATATATATGCATATTTGGGCACAAACCTGTATACACACATTTAATCGAACGACTTGAAATGATACGGAAGCTCATACCCAATAGGGATAAAAAGGGATAGTATGTATTTCCTCGATAACCATTTTCCCGCTGTCCTCGAAATCCCATAAAAGTGGCGATGTATCGTTATGCTTAAGGGTTAGAAAGTCTTAAAATGAGTTTTATTCATGTCCTCAATATATCACTAAAAGATATAAGCAAATTGCTGTTATATTATTTTAAAAAATTGCACGCGGGCAAAGCCGTGGCCAGGGGCCTATTCCACGAAGGTACACGTTTACAAGTTACAATTGTACAAGTACAAGTCCTTTTTAATACAAGTTACAGGTTACAGGCGTTCTACAGAGAATTGTTACAATTGTAGGAAGGAAAGTACAAGTGTACAAGTTGGCGGTAACAGTTATTGTTTATGTTTTGAATGCAGTGGGAATTGTGAAGTGAGTTGAATATGAGTTTGAAAAGTTTAAGCAAACTGGCCATTATAAAAGAAATAAACAACAAGAAAGAAATCCTTTTCGATGCTTTCTCAGACCGGCTAACTAAACAAGATAAATTGAAAGCATGGGAAGAAATCCATAACAAGGCTTGTGGGTTAGGTATAATTCCAGCAAGCAAAGATTTAACATATACAAGAGACACATTTTGGCAAAATCTCAAGAAAAACACAATGGTAAGTTTGACTATTATTTAATAACATGATTAATCTACTTACAACAGTAAAATTTTCAATATATACAATAATTTCTTTGTTATGAAAGGGTATTTTGACAGTATAGGCCTATTGACAAAGGGAAATATAATTTAAACAATGTGTATGGACTATAGGCTATATCTAAATTTAACATATTACAAAGTGTTGTTAATTCTGTAAAAATACAATTCCTAACCTCGAATTTCGTACTTTAAATGCTGGGAATTATATTCAAAAGTGTAAACCTTCAAGTTAGTAATTTCAGTTATCATACTAACTATAATGACATTTGTATTTTCCGTTATAGAAGAAAATCGACAACCGAAAAAAGACTGGTGGTGCAGGTGGGCCTGACTGCAAGCTGACGGAAGTAGACAATGCTGCCTTAGATGTTATTGGACGACAATCTCCTGTAGTTACTGGTTTGGACTGTTCCGAAACATGGCAAGATGAATCAGTGCATGAGGAAAGTGCACACGTACGTAATAGTGACAACTCTTGTATCGTAGACTCGGGAATCAGCCAAATTAATTTCAGTCCAAGTAGTTCCAGTGCTATAGCCACAATCCCAAGAAAGCAAGTTCAAGAAATGGTGTAAAGAACAGTGATAACGAAGACGACGAGAAAATGATACGGTCAAAGAAATTAAAACTGGCACTTGAACTTTTGGAAAAGGAAAATTACTGCAAAACACTGCAAACCTTAAAACTGGAAAGGGAGCTAGGAATCCCTGCTTCCAATTTTACGAAGGACTTTCCTGTAGATATGCAGACACTGTTTGTATATAGCGTACAATGATCCTGTTAATGAAAATGTTGTTAATGAAGTCATTGTACAGGAAGATAATGTTAATCAGTAATGGTTAATTATCTGTATCCATCATTTACTTAACTTGTTACACTTGTGCACATCAATGTATTACAATGAATCTGATGTACATCATCTTTGTATTTTCCGTGTTAAAGAGTTCATAAATGGTTCCTCCTTATCTGAAATGATTTATTAATCGTGCCAATCGTTGTAGGCCTGCAGGATTTTCATGAATTTCATTGTTAACCATCCCAGCTTCTATGGCTTCTTAAACTTCTTGTATCAACAAGGGTTGTGCAATGTCCTCATTTCGAGCAGTGTTGCACAATGCTGTGCAACATTTGAACATCTGAGCTGCAAATAATGGTTTTAACCGCAAATGCTTAAGGCATGGAAACTTATCTTTAAGAACACTAAAAGAGTTTTCAACTAAACGTCTAGTTAATTTGTGGGCCCGGTTAAATCTCGTCACTGCACGATATTGAAGGGCCGGTATTGCGGGGGGGATCAACCACTCTTTCAAGGGATAACCAGAGTCAGCCAGGATGATGGCACCTGGAACTGGTCTCCAACCCTCATCCATGCTTTCATTTAGTGTACTATTTCTAAGAACTCTAGCATCATATACACTTTCTGGCCACCTAGCCCTAACACAGTAGAAGGTACAATCTGGACCACAAACAGCCATGCAGTTTAGCGAGTGATTTCCATGTCGGTCCACATACTGACCTTCATTTTCTTTGGGTGCATCTATATTAATAAGTGTACCATAAATACACCCAATAACCTTAGGCATACCAGCAATATTGTTGAATTTTACTGCTACTTGCAATTACATCTTGAGGCCAGTCAACAACTTGTGGAAATATTATCGTGTTTACAGCATGGACCACTTTATGAACAGCACGCCCACACTAGCCTTGCCTATACCTTGCATATCTGCAACAGAATGATACTGTCCACCAGTTCCAAGCTAGTGTAGAGCAAAACACAACTCCAATTTTGCTGACAATGCTTTACTCCTATTAGTGCGACGATGTAATATGTGTCCTATATCATTAAGTAACAGTTGGAGTTTAACAGAACTCATTCTAAATCTCTCATTAAATTGAAACATGCTTTCAAAGTTGTAATTCATGCGTAATCAGAACACCCTTTGTCTAATAACTGGATTAGCATTCTCAATTTCTTCATCAGACGATGTATCCCACATGTTTGTGTGTAATAACAAACTTAAACCCACCTCAAGAGGTAGGTAGACTTGTAGTAACTATTCTACAAGTTTAGGTAACAACTTGTACTTTTTCTTTGAGATACGCTTGTACACTGTAGAAAAACACTTATAATTGTTAACATTCACTGGTATTTACAAGTATTCACTTATACTTTTGTGGAACACAATACCTGCCACTCTTCTACAACTTGTACATAATTTTGCCTGTAACTTGTACCTTCGTGGAATAGGCCCCAGGCAGCTTATGTATAACCCGATGAACTTTCAGTATCGACGTAGTAATTGCTTTTAATGATTATGTTTTCTTAAATCCCCGAAAAAATGTATACTACGAACTCAACGGACTAATGTCGTGGTTTTTGTTTAAATGTGACACACATTTAAAGTATAAACATGGGATTTTATCTCAAAATCCGTCCCGTAAATAAATAATGAAAATACTTATAATTTGTTGTAGATAAATCCTAGATATTTATACAACCATTTTATATATCAAGATCACAGAATAAATAAGTAGTGTTTATTCTATGTCGAGATGCTGTTTGCTTCAGAATGATGATTACAAAAATACTTAATAGGCTATATACGTTATTCTACTGAATAATTTACTTTAGTTGCCTGGAGGTAGGTCTTAGTTGATGAAGCAGTCAAGGCAGATGATCCAAAAAGAAAGTACACGGAGTTATATTATGCAATTCAATCATAGTCTAGTTCTTTTGTAACGTCTTTGGTATAATGTATGTGTTTGTTTTATTTTAAAGATTATTACTGGCATTACCTGCTATGCTTCTAGTCAGACCCTCGTAACTGGAATAAGGAAAACAAAACTTTAACCGAAGATTGCCTAAGTTTCCCACCTTCGTCGGACAACTCACTAACGTAAAATAAACGATGCAATGAAATAGCAACAAACAAAGTTATGTATCTATAACATTACAAGTCTTATAACTACTTTTATTTAGTATTTTGAAAAGTAAAAAATACAGGATGTTGCAAAATTCCATGTGAATATTCTAGGGAAACAATCCTCACGTGTAGAGGAACAAAAAGTGTTATATGAACATAGGTCCAAAAACGCACCGTTTCTACGCTATAGTTGGCAATACATGACGTATGGCTGATAGCGCGCTGGCAGGATCATGTTGCTGTGTCACAGTTGTTCCTACTGTCTGTGTGTTAGTGGCATAGTGTGTGGCATAGTAACATGTTATGTACTACTGTAATGATGCCCCACAGCAACATGATTCTACCCACTCGCTTCAACCATACGTCATGAATTGCCAACTGTAGCGCAGAAACGGTGCGTTTTTGGACCTATGTTCATATAACACTTTTTGTTCCTCTATACGTGAGGATTGTTTCCATAGAATATTAACATGGAATTTTGCAACATATTGTATAAGATTGATTGTCATATTATGCACATGGAAATTCTAAAACGTGTCTCTTCGTTGTTCATTATACACGTTCTGTCGTTGATATTAGGGAGGGATAAGAAGACGCGTAGTAGCCTACTTCAGGAGTCTTATGTAAAAGTAATGTCCTCGTTGTCTAACATGGGAGCTAAGACTCTGGTATTACATGCTTCTACTACTAGTGTTACATGCGGGCAAAGACGTGTACGGACAGCTAGCACACACAATGTCCTGAGGTCTTCAGTGCGTGTGTGGCAATAGGAAGTAGGAACCGGTCGATGACTAAAAAAACCGCCCACGGCTCCAACCTTGGAGGGTAGCCGCACGTCTGTTAACCTAGTTGTTAAGGCCACGCTAAATTCGAAGTAACTGTAACCAAGACCAAGAAGAATAAGACGTGGATACCTTCTGCTCGATGACTCTTCCTACAATGAAGTATAACAGTACCCACATCAATAGCCAAGGCGTTGCTGAACTAGAAACTGATTTCAATCAATGTACGCCTAGTCACTGATAATCCACAACAGATAACACGCACGACGGATGCGCGTTCATAATAGAGTATTTTCGATCACGAAATCAGACGTACGCTTGAAAGAAAATTTGTGCCTTTGCGCATTTACGTGTTTATTCAGCTCGTGGTTATAGAACAAAGAAGGACTTGTGTAAAACGTAACACAGCAAATAAATAATTTCACTTCGTATCGTTACTAATGACTACAAAATATTTGCGAAGCATTTATGAGATGAATGATGCTACTAACTGGCAGACTTACATTAGAAAAAATTTTTACACTTAATCATGGCAGTTACAATATCAATAACCTCTAATTTTATTATGCGTTACACAAAATAATGATTTATAATGCACGTGGTAGTTATTATGTATGTAGTTACTACGAACGAATATATAATTAGCACGGCGTTAATCTGAATGGTCCATCGCTGTTTCCCTTGTTAGAAACATTACCATAAAATATGATGTTAGCAATGCATATGTCCTAGACTGGCCGAACTGTTATTCTTAATAAACTGAAATTTCAATTAAAACTTTCAATTTTTACTAAGGTGACCGTGACGTTCACTTTATATACGTTTCCCTCTTCACTAGCACAGCAATAATTTGTGTGTATGGGGTGTTTGACTTTAATTCTTCTCCATCACTTCCTGACACTAAAACTGGTCCATGGCATGACCTTACAATGTGTTCTTATTAGTAGTACACAGCACCAGACTCTCTGTGGAGATAAAAGTTTTTTGCGATAATACGCTATTAATTTATAGTTTTAATCTGCATTGTGCAAAAGTATTTACATAAGAATTGTACAGCGTGTAGACCCAAACACTCTCCTGTTCATACTTCGTAGGGCGCCAACTTTTATAACTTGTTACGTGACATCACAGGCAGCACGAAGCCAGCCAATGTGTTCACGAAAACTTCTTTGTTGTACAAGCGTTAGTATTGATAGGAAGAACTCGTCGTGCCTGTTATAGTTAAAGCAAAGCTTATATTGTTAATATATACAATTTCGCTAAGGTCAAAGGGGGCTACTGCCTCAGTACGCTCTAATCGCAGCAAAAAACTTATTAGAATATTTGCAAAAATATTCGACTCGTGAATTCTCATTATTCACTAGTTTCGCGGGAATTTTCAAGTGGATTTTCTATTTGATATTACTGTAGATTACATTCGTTTGCTGCGAAAACAATGCATGTTATTTAAAAATAAACATTTCCACTTATTAATGAGATGATATACTTCGGTTTGGAAGTCCCACTTGAAGTACTATTATTAAAAAATATATTCAGAATTACAGACTATAACGTTACTGAAAATTCTGAAAATGATTTAGATGATTTCATGATAATTCGTAAAAGTAACCAAATTGGCAAAGTTTTTTTTAAGTAGGCCTACGTAAACATTTTGCGGCTCTGAAAAATACGTAATTATTTTTGTACGTCATACATTTCAGCTCAGTAATATTATTATTTATTGAGTGGCCCCGAACTGTGTAGAGGCAAAGTGGGTGGAGGAACACAAGGAACATGTAAGGAACTGGTCATGGAAACCGTCCAGCATCTGTCCAGAGCAATGTCGTAGAAGAACAGGTCTGGACACTCGTCTGAAAACTTGACCCCTTATTGACTGTTAGTTGATGATATTGCCGCTTGCGCGTTGCTTTACAGTGGTCGAAGTTTAGCATGGTGAACATACACGTTATTAATATTCACTTGTTTGGAAGTCATAAGGCGGTGGTCTTCGGTTGCAGAAACTTATATCATTATTGGCTAACACAAAGAAAGACAATCGTACGTACTGTAAAGAATAGTAAGTATTTGCAGCATCTAGTTAATGTTTGACCTAAAACTTGAGTATTTCCTACGTTTAAACGCAAAATACCGATCCCTGCAATGCAGCGTGCTAGCGGTAATATCATCAACTATCATTCAATAAGAGAAGCAAGAAAATACGTCTGCAAATAGGCGAGTATGCAATACTGTTCTTCTAAGACCATGGCTCAGAGTTATTTCGAAAAAAAAAATTGAAAAGCGAAATCAAGATGGCTGGGCCGGGAACGAACCCGAGTCGTTCAGAACGTAGAGCAAAGTGTATCATGGCTGCGCCATCATGCTCGGTATGTAACTGATACACGTAGGCGGGAATCCAGGAGGGGGGCAAGGGGGACACTTGCCGCCCCAATATTTTTTATAACTAACAAAAATATTTTACCCTCGTTTTAGGTATACTACCTTCCACAGTAAGTTGACTGAAAAACTGCTTGAATAGTACCATTTTGTACCTTGAAATCCAAATTTTCCTGGATGGTACATCCCTGATAGGCTGGGTTGGTGTTACTTTATCCCCCCCCCCCCAACCAAAATGCTGAAATCCCGTTCGTGCTGATACACAGAGCCACGATTTTTTGGCGAAAAGAATTTTCTCAATTTGGTTTCAATGCCTTATGTGCACATCTTCAGCTCTGATTAGTGGTCAGTTATTGGAGGTTTTAACTATCACTTTCCTTGGAGCTCTACTGGCCAATCACAGAGCTTTCCTGAATTTTGATTTATATATGGTTGATAATTTACAACGCGAAATTGGTTTGCTTCCACTTTAAAATTAAGTTAAATGACTTCTGTCAATTCCAAGCCTATTTAAATTTAATTGTACTACAGTTTTGTATGTTTATGGTCCCTTAGCGATAGCAGCGAAACTAGCGGCAGAAATTTTCCCTGTGACAAACTCTCCCACGAGAAAACACATTTTCTTTCTAACCTGTAGTAGAATTAACCTTAGTTGGACTACAGGTGACCGAGAAACATACTGGTATCGGCGGAAGTAGTGGGATATTTCCACGACACGGCGGTGGACGAGTGTGGAAGCAAGAAGAAGGGCAGGGCTTGGAGGGGAAGCAGTGAGAGGTACTGGGTGTGGTGAGAGCAAGGAGAGGGGACTGGAACATCTGATGTAGGTCGGAGAGGCGACCTCCATCTAGCACAGCAAGAGGCGTCGAGCCGCTGTCCTCTAGATGCGCCGCACTCGTTAGACACATGCCGCCGCTAATGGCAAGCCGCAACACTGCCCTACTAACTAGACCACTTTCATACCCAACTTAACAGCCATCTTTCCCAAAACATGCTCGTTATCTGTCCACTCCCGTACACAAGTACCTGACTGTACGTAACAAAGGATCCTCCTTGCCAAAATGCGGTAGCCTACTTCTTATAGAACACTACACAGCAAAAGTTCACATATTCATCCGTGTTAAAACATTGATCAGCTTGTGTGCATAGTGTGCAACGTACTAAAAAATTACTGAAAGACTCGAAATCAGAATGCCAAACTTTGTAAAACACATAAAGTTGCAATAAAAAAAAACAAGAAATAGTAATAAAAGGAAATTGTAGTGTAATAATTCTTTGGAAGCCTCTTACCTACTTATAACATGCTAATATGGATCAGTCTAGCCTAATACTTTCATTGGTTGATGAAACTTAATGTTTTCTTTAGTTTTAATATTACAGGGGCCTTATTCTGTAACTTCTCCTCGGTAACATCAGTCATCCGTTACTGACTTTTGTTAGCGTGTTAGCGTCAGCGATACAGATAGTCACGCGTGACTGTCTTTCAATAGTATTCTGTTAACCATTTTTGTAATGTTCTTTAACAGCTGTGATATAGGTTTGGCAACATTGTAGGTACCTTTCCGAAACCATTAAAATCGCACCGTAAATGTTATATTTCTGGCCATTAGTAGTAACACGCGGCCACACGATTTACATCTTGATGTGCGGCAACGTGAACGTGTTTTTAGGTTAAAGGTTGGTTAATGGATCAACTTTGTGAAATGGAGGCAGAAGCTACGAATTTTCATTCTAAGAGAACGACTGTTTGGCAGTACGAAATAATGTTGAATTTCATGAGGCAAAATAAGGAATGTTTCAGAGGTAAATTTTGATACCGCGATGTTTTAATTTTTCGTGTATGAACAATCGCCTATGTTGATCTTCGTCCATTTCTGTGAACGGATTTACGGTATCACGTATTTGCCGCCTCATCGATTGCATTTGCCGACGCTTTTCCTTATTTTCGAGTTCATCTAGGAAATATAACCTTCGCAATGCCGCCGCCATATTTACATTTTCACGCACACAATCCCGCTAACACCACCTCTCTAGCTACTGTTACATAAAGTCGCTGACGAAGCGTTTGAACGTCAGCCACGGCGCCATGAAGAGTTACAGAATACGAATTAGTCTCGTAACGATAGTCACGTGGTGACTGTCTCTACGTAAGGAACGTATGTGAACACAAAACAGTTACAAAATAAGCGCACAGGATCGATAAAACAGAGATTCCTCACTAATTGTACTGAAACTTGAAAACATTATATTTTACGTACCTAGGTTACGCCTACAATTTTAATGCAGGTTTAAGCTATTCGATATAATTTTTTTATGTTCAAAAATGTTTTTAGTATGTAAGCTGCCCAGAAGCATCTTTTAATTACTATAACGGCATTTACTATCTCCCGTGTCAACAGATTTTAGTGGTATTCGAAGTTAAAATATAGAGTTTATGTATGTAAAACTTTAAACTTGAAATGAAATGTCGTTGTTCCGTAAACAGTAAATATAGTATTATTACTTAAACCATCTATGACTGGGTGATTTATGACAGTGTAGCAATAACTGAAACACAAACTTGCATTGTCGGTATTAAGGGTGGCACACAATATGACTGACCATGCAGTCTTTGCTGATGAAGTCTTTAAGAGTGCGTGGTAGATAAATAAACGCTGAAAATATAAATTGATTGCTGTGATTCTTTCGAAACCAATATGGATAAAATACTCAATGACAATCCTAGACGATGCTATTTGCCAACTTGACGAGTAAATATTTATCTAAAATTACTAATTCGTTACGCGTGATCTCTTGCGCCGCAGTTAAATGCATGAGGTTCCGGTGTCAGAGATTGTGCCTCAGAAGTTCGTAACACTGGAAACAATTTTGTTTAAAACGTTGACTAAAACTATTGTCTAGGATTGCTATTGTTTAATTTTCGCAAATTGGCTTCAGGAAACCTACAGTTATAGATTAATGCTTTTAGAGTTGAATTCTGTACCACGCCTTCTTAAAGATTATTTTACATTAAAATTGACAATATCTCCATGTTAAATACGTAGCGTATGGGTGGGTGCCCAAGGGTTGGGCATCAAATCCCGAGAACTGGCTTCTTTTTTTATGCCTCTAGGTTTTTTTCGCGGTCTGAAAGATGAAGTGGAGAACGTCTGCCCACCAACGGCAACATCCGCCACGTTTCCCACTTGCAAGAAATACAGGTCCAATCCCGCAGGGAATCGAACCTGGATCACTCTGGTGGGAGGCAATAGGTGTAGCTACCTCGCAAACCGTGGACATTAATAATCCCATGCATGCTAATGCAATCCTGTCTATACTAAATACTTTCCGGAGCCTTTAAAGAAAGTTCTTAAGGAACGGTTTTTAAAGCAGTAGGCAATAAAAATGAAGCGATATGGGTGGTACTGATCCAGCTGTCAAGATTAATCAGTCTTGTGTACGGATCAATAAATTGATGTGCAATGTTATTGTACTGGCATTTATTTTATTTTTATTTATTTCTTGGTAGTTCAAATAATGACCCTATAATTTTATTTATGGGAAGTATGGTAAAAAATTTAACAAAGGCCTTAACGATTTTTTCACGAAAGATATTTTTTTATACAGCAGACAGGACGCGATATTTTAGCCCCTCTGAGGAGCCGAAAAACCTTTTTCTAAATGCGTACAGTATTTTTAAAAGCATAGGAACATATGCGCGTGTTCTTTAGTTAGATAAACATGTTGTCATTAAATTTTCAGTTTCAAATGAAAAATAATACGCGTGATACGCCGTGACGTCATTTGTACGCCAGTTAAGGTATTATATAAAAAACAATCATGCTATAGGCGAAACACATGACAAAAGCAATTTTACGCGTGTATGATTATTTTCTCTTGAAATTTTTTCATGTTTCCCGCTAAACGAAATAACGGGAAAATATTGGCCGACGAAGGAAATCATAGCAAAGAACGAGTTGTAAATCTCATTTAACACACTATAAAATTGTGTGGAGTACATAAGAAAAGAAAATATTTATTCAGTCTTTACTTGATTGAAAGTGAGTCATCCTTCAACGGAACGGTGGCGTCACTATACGAAAAAGTAAGTTTTCAAATGCATTTGTTCAGCTTCAAGAGGTTACTTATATCACATATGAATGTTAGGGATTAGTGTGTGTTATAGTGTTAGCTGCTTCCTCCACAGGTTGATGACACTACGAAAGCTCGACACAGGTTGTTTGTACAATGTTGGTGAGATCTGCGAGTAATATTCCCACGAGTACGCCGTGTCGGAGAAGTGTTTAAAAATGTTGCCTTGCATCAAGACAGACGACTTTTTCTGTCACTGTCTGGGATACACTGGCCGAGAACGTTTCTGTATGTCTTGAGTAGTATTGACGTATTGACCGGAGATTTTTGCGAAAATATTTTTGTGCCAGCTGGTTTCAATGCGTTACGATCTCATATCCAGCTCTACTTCATGATTGTATGTAATGTGTAGGGCCATGAATTTTTCGCGAAAATAATTTTGCCCCAGGTTATTTCAGTACCTTGTGTGCACATCTGCAGCTCTGCTTCACAGACAGTGCGTGGATGTTTTAAATCTCATGTGTCTCGACGTTGTACCCGCAAATCACAGGCGTGTGGTGTCGTAGTAACCTCAGTCTGATTGGCACAGTCTAATGAGACACGTCACTTACCAAAGACACGCTGCCAATAATTATGAAGCATAGAAGCAGATGTGGAGGTAAGGCGCTGAAAGAAGCTGAGGCTAAATTATTTTCGCGCAAAGTTTATGGCTATGGACCCCTGTTTTTCGCGAAAAGAATTTTACCCCACTTTGTTTCGGTGTCTTTCGTGTACATCTGCAGTTCTGCTTTGTGGTCAATGATTGGATATTTTAACTCTCGCGAGCCTTGGTATTCTACCAGCATACCACAGACACGTGGTGATGAAGTAAAGTTATTGCTATTGGCTCAGTCAAATGAGATACGGCTCTTCATATAGACAAGCTGCCAATAACCATGAAGCAGAATTGCGGATGTGTACGTAAGGCACTGACACAAACTGGGGCAAAATTCCTTTCGCGAAAAACAGGGGTCTCTATATTTGCAAAGAATACCCCAATTCGCGCAGAGTTAAAAGCGTCTAATCACGGACCATGAAGCAGAGCTGCAGATGTACACGTAAGGGCCTTGAAACCAGTTACTGCAAAACTTTTTCGCATAAATTTCCTGTCTTTGCCATGCGACTTGCTTTCGAGCTAAATTTAAAAGTGTCATATTCTTCATAAGACTAGCATCACGATAAGTACAGCTTATTATCAAAATAATTTATTTTAGTTAAATGGTACTATTTCAGAAAATCCTTCTTTACATCAGGGATTGATCTGTATCCCAAAACTGCCAGCTCACTAATCGTTAAATTAAAATATCTACGCAAAAAGCATAACTGTAACAATTTGATCACGAGAGGTGACTGTAGTCTCTTGTAAAATATTAAAGTAATGGGAGATTTATCATAAAAATTACTTCCTGTGTAGGTTGTTTACTTTAAACAACGCTGTTCCAAAGATTTCCTGAGAAAGACTTAACAGGCCGTGGTACATAATCCAACGTTAAAAGCATTAATCTATAACTGTATGTTTCTTGAAGCCAATTTGCGAAAATTAAACAATAGCAATCCTAGACAATAGTTTTATCCAACGTTTTAAACAACATTGTTTCCAGTGTTACGATCTTCTGAGGCACAATCTCTGACGCCGGAACCTCGTGCATTTAACTGCGGCGCAAGAGATCACGCGTAACGAATTAGTAATTTTGGATAAATATTTACTTATGAAGTTGCAAATGCTATTATATAGTATTGTCATTGAGTATTTTATCCACATTGGCTTCGGAAAAAGCGTAGAAATCAGTTGATGTTTTCAGTGTTTATTTATCTACCATTGTCCAAATAATTGTTGTAAATATGTGAAAATTGCATTTTAGGGAAAGTGTGCTCGTATCACACTTGTTAATGTCGTTACGTATGTTTGAATTTTCGGCTAATTTCTCTGATTACTGAAATGGAAATTCACGTCCTCGTAACATTGCTCCTTTTAAGAGATATTTAATTATTTATACAAAATTTTCTTTGTTTTAAAATTAATCCGTGAATTAAATGGTATGATATTATAAACTTAATGTATTTATAGGTATTGATTTCTCATAACTGTAATAGAATATGGGCTGCAAGGTTCTTCAAAATAACAGAAAGAAACCTTTAAAGAACGTTACGTAATCAATATTACAGAAAGCCAGTTGAGTGAAAGCACAAACAGTAGCCAGTGATATAATGACCTAAACAGATCCTGAAAACATTTGATACGGCACTTGTTTACAGGTAAAAGAGATTACTTTCAGCGATTGTAGTGGCAGATGACGGATACGTATGATCACTGCACATGTCAAAAACTCAATTTTGGAAGAATGACAGAAGGTAATCAATGTGACCACTATAACCTCTTAACAGTTTGTCTTCAAATTCAACAAAAGTTATACATTAAATATTTTTTCCATAGTACCATAATATTTTTCTATAATATAAACACTCTGTCGAAGATTAATATATTTAATTGCATTGCCTCTCTGCCATCGTACATGGATCCTTCTTAACTATAACTATTTTAATGAATTTACTTAAATGGCTGACATTATTGACAGCATAATTTAGGATTTACCGGGAGTCATGCAAAACAACCTTTATATACATGAATCGTGTCCTAAATTTCATTCATTACGTTTCGAAACGTATTGCAAGAAGAAAAACATTCGTACCGAAATTATTCTGTAAAACTTATCGGATATGTAAATAACCGTTACAAATGCAAAACTTCAAATGCGAATTCTCACAGCCGTACCAACAATTATACATAACTAATCACACTCTTCGTCTTTAGGTTCATCTACAGGAACTACTGATATCGATGTAGTAATATTTCAAATCTAAGTATTTAATAAGTAAAGTTACACTGAGAAACACTAGGATTTACCATAGTACGTCAACTAAACACTGTACGCTTGCATTGAGAACTGAGATTACCAACTTGGCATTCAAGGATATCTTATTCAGCAATTAAAATTGCAAAATACAAGAAACTTATTTGGTTGCTTCAAAATTAACATTGTCTATTTGGGGATTTAGGGTTTATGAATTTAGGGTGTATGGTTTCGAACGGCAAATATCAGCGCTGCATGTGGCAGAATCGGAAACTAGAGGTTTGATGTAATTTCGATGTTGCTTTGTTACCTCCCTCGTATCCAGGTTTAAGAAAAGTCACTTCTTAGCCCGGGTAGAGTAAAATTTTAACTCGTTAAGTTTACAAACTGATCCGTCCGAGGGACGAATATTTGGTTCAATAAGTTAACCTAGCAATTTGCTTACATTTATTTGTCACAAACTAATTAACTTGCTATGATATAGCGCATATTGGTGACTCGTTGTGTCTTAACAGGTTAGTTTTTGTAAACAGCCGATGTAAAAAAAATATACCTGTACCGCACAAACGCATTACAAAATAACGACTTTTTTAGTTATTCTATCCTTTCAACAAACACTTAATTTAAAAAATATACTAGGAATATTTTTATTAAATTACAAAGTACGAAAGTTATTGTTAATATAATCATGTAGTATAATTGTTTATACACAAAAATAAAATGGCGACGTTTTGTTCTTTCGTTGTATAATGCTTGTCGTAGATAGTTATTAGTTTCGTTTGAAATACGGGACCATAACACTTGAATAAACAACAGCAGACGACTTTACGGACCTATTTGGGGATTTAGTGTGCTACTCTACCTCAGTAAATTTTAACTCTAAATCCCCAAATTTTTAGGCCCTAAAATTGGTCACGTGGTCGATTTAGGTACATAAATGACAGTCTTCTAGCGGATTGGAACACGGCTAATGATGGAACGTCTATATCAAAGATCAGCGTACATTTATATCTGAGTTTCACATACATCCTGTTAGTACATTTTAAAGTACGGCAGTCTAAAAACGCCAATTTTTAGCACTATTGGAAGGCTGACAAACAGTGTTTGCCATGAGCATGGTATCTTAATGACATTCTGACCTTATCCGAAGTGTGTTTTCTTGTTGTACATTGTCACAATTGGCGCATGTGAACCACTTCGTAAATAAACGTATTTACAAACACACTGTAATGCATTTGAATCGCTTGGTAGGTGGCGCCCAAAATATTTACCCGTCAATACATCTGTTGACATAAGAACAATTCGAAAGTGCCAATACTTAACGTCTCTCTTTGCTATCTTGATGCTTTGTTGACTAGTATATTTCTTGTGCTTAATGTGGTCAGCTACAATTACACTTCGTTTTCTGCCAATTTGAATGGCTAAAAAATAATTTCCACTGTATAAACATTTCTACATTTAAGTATAAAAATACTACGTTTGAAGAAGCTACCATTTTAAAAAAATATTCGAAAATGTGTATACATCGTGTAATATCTACGTGTGTGATTATTTTAGAGTTTTAGCAAAATTGCAGATCAGTAACTTCATCCTACATCACGACCAGAGATAATTTATAAAAGAGTTAATTTATTTACAAGACACTCGTTTGAGGTAGGCTATCCCTAACAGCTCTGCTTCTGTTCAAGTTTATTTAACTGCTTAAAGTGCAAGAAATTGCTTTGAATATTGTATAATATCGTAGAAAACAGTATTATTTCAAGAAAAAAGACTAGATCCTATACCTTCTTTTGTAAGGTGAGGCGAGATAGTTTTACGGCTCTTTAACAAGTGTCAGTGTTTCAGGCGCATGTATGCAACCCGCATTGCCCCATGTAAATCAAGGATAATTTTACGTTGGATATAGCAATAAGAGTATTACACTTATCAACATTATATTTCTTATTTTCGCCGCGTACTGCAAAATCAAGTATAACAAACGGTTACATTATCAACGCGATACGAAAAAAAAAAAATATGTAAAATTTGTATCAACTATTCTTTGTACTTGACTTCGGCAATGCAGCGAAAATGAGAACGACTCTGTCTCTTATAAAACGCGATTTTCATTACCTTGTTTATATTTTTTAAATTTGTAATAATTATTTTTTTCTTATTTTAGACACAAAATGTGACTAAATTTTGCCCTTGCAAAATTTTTTTATATCGCATAGTTTTTGCGTAACGGTGCGTTAAAGTCAAAATTTACATGTTTCCGTTTTAAGGACGACATTAAAACCAACTGACATCCCAAACTGGAAAAAATCACAGTGAATAACGATTTTGTAGGCTACAAATTCAGCTATGTTTAACTACAAAATAAAATAGTTTCGTATTTTTAAAACAAATATTTAATGTTTCAAACTTTTATTTTAAATTTCAGCACTTTTATTTGAATACAAAAAAAAATATTCTATTTTGTATGTACGTGACATTGTAGCCTGCAATGTCTTTATCCAGTGTGAATTTGTTCAGTTTGGTATGTCAGTTGGTTTTAATGTAGTCCTTAAAATGGAAACATGCAAATTTTTACTTTAACAAGCCATTACTCAAAAAGGAAAGATAAAAATAATTTCATTAGAGCCAAATTTAGTCAGATTTTGTGTCTAAAATAAGAAAAAAAATCTGGTACAAATGAAAAATAAAAACATGGAGACTAAAATTGTGGTAGACCGCGCCCGAGCAGATGAGGATGACATGAGTTGAAGGAACAACACAACATCCATGGCTGAGCCTGAATTCGAACCCAGGACCTCTCGCCTCGTAGACTGACGCCTAGCCGACTGCGCTAAGTGTACGAAATATTCTTCCCACAATAGGGTATGAAGAAAATGTCATCGTTTTTACAGAGATGTACTGTACATAGTTATATGACCACATTAAATAAAGATATTATCTTTTCTGAAAAATTTGAACTTAAATATAACAATTTACTGTTTGAGACGACGAATTGTAATGAATTCCGACATAAAATTATATTGTCGAATAAACAAGTTGATCTAGTAGTAAATGTTCAAGGTTGGCACCAATACTGAGACTCACTAAAAATAAGAAATGTTAGCCCCTATATAGTGTCACCCTCCTGCATTCTATCATTGGCTCAGCGACTTACAAGAAGAGTCAAATAAGAAAAGGCACAGTTGCGATTGTTACACCAACTTACATTTCTGTGAATTCTAGCTTGTGTCCGAAGGAAACGTGCATTTTTCAGGTTTCTATTCACTATAGTACGAGTTGTTTGACTGTTATTTATACTCTGTTAAAATTAAAGTACAGATTTAATAAAAGCAGAGGCTTGATTAATCAGTACAAAAGTGCGTTGTCACATGGCATTTATTAAATTACAAATAATTGTTTTAACACATGCGTATGCGATAGACATTGAGCAGAAAAATTCGCGTTTTCTTTTGGGCACAAGACAGAATTCCATTAACTGTAAGTTTGCGTCACTTTCGCAATTGGCCTCTGACTTATTTGACACCTCCTGGAAGTATCTCAGCCAATAATGAATATGTAACTAATATCACTTTACCAGCAAGCAGCTAATGAGCATCTGCTGTCTGCTTCAGTTCACAAATATTCCTGCAATCTAGCCTACAGTTCAGCGAACCCGCGAATTTTTTCGGTATCTTTACATTCTCAATTAACAATTGTCCATTGACATATCTGACAACTCCTGGTAGAGCTGTGCCAACAGTACAGAAGCGACTAAATGCAGGTCCGATCATGTGGTATATAGGTAGTTCGGAATAAAATCTGACCTTTGAAAAATATCACTAGCCTTTGCTGTGTTGAATTCAACATAAAACATAGTTGTCTTACTGATTGTATGGTTGGCAGCGAATTTGCCGAATGTAGTTCCCAGTAGTTTCCTGTTTTAATAAAACAATAATTAAAAAATATAATCAACGGAAATCGAAATACTTGTATTTTATAAAATTAACAATTTTTAAATCTATCTATACAGGTTCCTACCGACTGTACAATTTATCTGACACGCGTAAACATCAAGTGACGTGTCCAGAGAAGTTAGATATTTCTAGTCGCTAGACGTTACGCGCGGAAAGATACGATTGCATGGAAATAGAAATTCAGCAGGGCTTTCTTGAGTGTTCACTTTATTCGGAATAAGGTATATCATTGATTCAGCGAACAGCCAATGTACGTATATATCCTGTCTGATTGCGTCCTTCTTGAAAAATATCCTACAGGTCAGCGAACCCACCAATTTTTTTACGATACAAAAAAAAAAGTTAGTAAATTTACCAGACGTGCGTATAGGAGCGCTAAGAAAGTAGGTATGGTAGAATAGTTTCCCAGACATCCATGGTAGCACTCCTAAACCTTTTATAAAACAGTCAAATGTATACTGAAGATACCAGAATTGTATTGTAACAACTGTAAAAGTTTGCATATTTACAAGAAGAAGTATGGTAACTGCACCATACTGCGTCTGGGATAATAACTTCCTATACATTCAAGGAAGTTTTTTTTTACATTGCTGTCTGTATCACTGTTCCGAAGGTTCTTCAGAAATTTGTCGCCGTATAAATGCTGCCAGTGAATTTTGGTGAAAAGGATTTTGCAGTGACTTGTTTCAACGCCTTATATGTACATATTGTTAACTTTGTAACAATATGCAACCCTGCTTCGTGGTCAATGATTGGTTGTTTTTAACTCTCAGCGTCTAGGGTTCTACCCGCAAATCACAGACGGGAGGTGTCTTTCAATGGCGAAGTCTGCACGTGTTCCAAAGCACGCTATATCCGACTATACACTTTGAGCAGGTGATAGTTGTGTTGCTGAGACCTAGGTGTATTACTGAGAACTATAGTTCCTCGTCTCTTACATACTGCTGGCTGAGGACTGTACCTGCCCCTACCAGTCAAATGGTTCCACAGGCAACTGACAGTTCTGTACTGTCACTGCTAAACACCGCTTGCTCTAGAACACTTCACGCCTCGTCACTGCGCTTGTAACCTTGTTTTTATTGGTAAAGTCGAATGAGAGACACCTATGCCACAGAATATTTAGGAATACAGAAGTGAAATAGTCGGCAGGAAGGCGAACTCAGTCACACACGCCAGCAAATTGGCTTCCCTGGCCAGCAACATGGCGGAAACACCTACTGCCAATCAGCGTGAGGCAGCTGCTCTGCTAGTCGGCAGCCAGACCAATAGGAAACCTGTAGTAACATGCAGGAGCCAAACAGACACGGGGCTGGAGTCTACAGCCTCGGGCAGCCAATAAGCGGCCAAGTTCGCCTATATCAAACGAGCCGCCACGTCATT